>APFE030112859.1:85409-128410 GCA_000404065.3 Pinus taeda
GTAGAAATGAAAACTCATCTCTAGAGCAAGCCTTCAAGACCCAGATGTCCTTTGGAAGAGGAAGAGGTCAAGGTAGAGGAAACAAGAGAGGAAGAGGTAGAAGCCAAAACAGAGGTGGAAGGAGCAGCCCAGCAAATGCTCAAGGAAGAGGCAGCAATCCAAATCAGAACCAAGGCCATGGAAGCAGCCAACAAAGTGGACAACATCATGCTCAAGGACAAAGGTATGAAAAATCCAATGTCCAATGTTATTATTGTAAAAAATATGGGCACTATGCCAGTGAATGTGGGAAGAAGCAGCATGATATGAACAATAGATCTAATGCAAATATTACTAGAGAAAATACCAGCCAAGATAATGTATTGTTAGCTTGTAATATGGCTGAAACAAACAGTGAGGATATATGGTTTTTAGACTCAGGTTGCAACAACCATATGACAGGAAATATAGCTCTCTTTCTGCCCTAGATAAAAATATGAAATCAGAAGTCACACTAGGAACTGATAGCAAAATTTCTATTATGGGAAAAGGGGAGGTAAAAAAATTTACAAAGCAAGGAGAAAGGAAAACCATAGCAGATGTCTATTATGTCCCCGGAATGAGATGTAACCTCTTGAGTATTGGACAGCTTGTTCAAAAGGGTTACAATGTTTACTTTGTGAATGATGTGTGTACCATCATGGATATAGCACCCAGCAAACGATGCATTACTGAAGTGAAGATGACAAGGAACGGGATGTTCCCTCTCAGGATCAGGGCAGATTTGAAAAACAAAAATGAAATTGCAGCAGTTACCCAAGAAGCCTTCCAAAGCATGCCAAAGGATGAAAATTGGTTGTGGCACCTGAGATTTGGACATCTCAATTTTTGAGGTCTAAACTTGTTAAGCAGAAAAGGGATGGTAAGAGGATTACCATTGATAGAGAAACTGGACAGCCTTTGTGAAGGCTGCATATTAGGAAAACAACACAAAGAAAGTTTTCCAACCGGGAAAAGCATAAGGGCAAAGGCACCCTTAGAAATTGTGCACTCAGATTTATGTGGACCGATGCAAGCTCCATCACTTGCAGGCAACCAATATTTTCTAACATTTATTGATGACTTTACCAGAAAGACTTGGGTTTATTTCCTGAAGAATAAGAGCGAAGTGTTTGAAAAATTTCAAAATTTCAAAGCACTTATGGAAAATCAGAGTGGGCTGCGCATCAAAGTTTTGAGAACAGACAGAGGAGGTGAGTATATCTCCAAAGAATTCCTGAGGTTTTGCAGAGAAAATGGAATTCACAAGAAATTTACAGCCAGCTATACCCCGTAGCAAAATGGAGTTGCTGAAAGGAAAAACAAAACAATTATGGATATGGCGAGGAGCATGTTGAAGGCAAAGCACTTGCTAAATGATTATTGGGTTGAAGCTGTACATTGTGCAGTATATATTCTGAACAGGTGTCCTACAAAAGCAGTGATGAACAAGGTGCCGGAAGAAGCGTGGAGTGGAAGAAAGCAAGGAGTCACCCACATGAGAGTTTTTGGAAGTTTGGCTTATGCACACATTCCAGATCAGCTAAGGAGGAAGTTGGACATCAAAGGGGAGAAATGTATTTTCATTGGATACAGTGAGGAATCAAAAGCTTACAGGTTGTATATCCCATCCACCAAGAAGTTTTTTGTGAGCAGAGATGTTCAATTTATTGAGGAGGAAGCTTGGGATGGAAGCATAGAGAAAACAGTGAATGTTAAAAACTGTTTGTCTCATGATGAAGATGATGAGGAGATGGCTGAAATACATCCCCAAACAGCAACGCCAACACATGGACAGCAAGGAACACCTTTGAGGATAAATGAGAGTGCTTCTCCAAGCACACCACAAGGAGGAAATTCAAGTGCATCTTCAAGCACTTGCACACCAAATCAAAGAGGTAAGAAGTTTAGAAACTTAAGTGACATTTATGATGAAGGAATGAATTCCTTATTTGCCATGTATTGTCATGTTGATGATCCTATTCATTTCGAAGATGCAATTAAAAATAAGAAATGGGTAGAAGCTATGGATGAGGAGATCAATGCCATAGAGAGAAATAAGACATGGGATTTGGTTGAGCTACCAAAAGGTAAAGAAGTCATTGGAGTTAAATGGGTCTACAAGACCAAGAGAAATGCTGAAGGCAAAATTGAAAGACATAAGGCAAGGCTGGTTGTCAAAGGGTACAAGCAGCAGTATGGGAGAGATTATGAAGAGATTTTCGCACCGGTTGCAAGAATGGAAACCGTGAGAGCAGTGCTGTCCATAGTAGCTCAAAACAAGTGGAAAGTTTACCAAATGGACGTGAAGTCGACATTCCTAAATGGAGTGTTAATGGAAGAGGTTTACATTGAACAACCTCTAGGCTATGAGAAGAAAGGTGAAGAGCACAAAGTGTGCAGATTGAAGAAAGCTCTTTATGGGCTGAAGCAAGCGCCAAGAGCATGGTACAGTAGGATAGATTCCTATCTACTGGAAAATGAATTTGAGAAATGTGAAGGAGAACCCACCGTCTACATCAAAGAAAAGGATGGTAAGATTTTAATTGTAGTGTTGTATGTTGATGATGTGATTTTTACAGGAAATGATGATTACCTCATTGAAAATTTTAAATCAGTCATGAAAAAAGAATTTGAGATGACTGACATGGTTTTGCTGAGATACTTCTTAGGAATAGAAGTAGATCAAAATGAAAATGGAATTTTTATCTCTCAAGCAAGATATGTAAATGAAGTGTTGAAAAGATTCCACATGCAAGATTGCAAGGTAGCAATCACTCCCACAGTAATGGGATTAAAACTCAGCAAAGAGGACATCAGCAATGATTTTGATCCTAGTCTGTACAAGAGCATAGTTGGCAGCCTCATGTATTTGACTCCAACTAGGCCAGATATAATGTATGCTGTTAGTCTAATTTCCAGATTCATGGAGAAGCCAAAAGAAGCACATTGGCAGGCAGCAAAAAGGATTCTGAGGTATGTTAAAGGTACTAAAAGGTTTGGGATTTTATATACTGTCTCAAAATGTTCAGATTTAGTTGGATACACTAACAGTGATTGGGCTGGAAGTGTAGAGACTGGAAAAGCACATCCGGTTATGTTTTTCACATGAGTTCAGGGGCCATTTCATGGGCTTTCAAGAAACAGCCAATTGTGGCATTGTCCACAGTAGAAGCAGAGTACGTGGAAGCTACAGCAGCAGCATGTCAGGCAATTTGGATGAGAAGGATGTTAAGGAGCTTAGGCCAAGAGCAGGTAAAAGGAACTGTGATTTATTGTGACAACAGTTCTGCTATTGCATTATCCAAAAATTCTGTGTTTCATAAGAGAACGAAACACATTGACACAAGGTTTCATTATATCAGAGAGTTGGTAAATAATAGAGAAATTGTCTTAGTACATTGCAAAACTCAGGAGCAGGTTGCAGACATTCTAACCAAGCCTTTGGGACAAAAAAGTTTTGAGTTTTTGAGGAAATGTCTGGGTATGACTGATAACCCAGCAGTTGAAACTAAAGGGGAGTGTTGAAATATTATTTTCAACTGCAGGGGTTGTCCTTTGCCATACCCCTGTACAGTTGAATCAACTGCCATACTTCTGCATTGATGATTTTTCCAGTAAACAGCTGCAGCTTCAGTTGAATTAATTGCCATACCTGTGCATTAATGATTTTGGCAGTAAACAGCCGCAGCTCCAGTCTTTTTCTGAATCAACGATTACACAACAATTTATTACGGCATGGAGGACTCCCACGAAATGATGGTAATTAATTGCTGTGTAGGTAGGATTTTAATTTATTTTTTTTAATTCACGTATGCAGTTTTGTTCTTATGTCACATAAAATATGTAAGTTCTGTTTTCCGTTTTCAGTGGAATTTGTAATATAAAAACACAGCAGTGTGCGTAAGTTGTTTTTTAACAGAGATAGAGTTCTCTCTGTAATGCACAGCAGTGCAGAAATTTTTTTATGTACGTAGCAGCGTGAGTATATGAATGAAATTTACAGACGTGTGAAAAATGTTTCAAGGAAGAAACAAAATGTTTACAGCAACGTTTTGAACAAAAACAGAGTGTTTACAGCAAGAGTTCTGAACATAAACAGAGTGTTTTGTAATCGCACAGCAGTGCTTAAACCCCTGCAATTTTCTGAGATAAAAGAAGTTGTTTGGCTGTATTAGTTGTTTTATTATATCAGTGGTTTTGCTGAATATAAGTTAAAGTTTCAATTACTGTTTCACCAGTTTCTGTGTTGCTGAGTATTACTCTATTTTTCAGTTTTTATTTTAATTTAAATTATCAGAAATTTCATGTTGCTGCAACACCACGATTAGCGTTGCTGCAACACCGAATCCTGTTGCTGCAACACCATTTCCAGAAAACGAAATTTTCAGAAACAGAGCAAAAACAGAGCATTTTTTTGTGTGTTGTCTGTTTGTTAAGGAATTTACCAGAAAATTCCAACATTTTGTAGCTAACCTATGACCGTTCCAATCTCAGCTATAACAAGACCCCTTTCTCAGCTTGTGGCTCTAGGTCCTCGCTCTAGCTCCTCTACCTCTTTCTTAGCTTCTAATTGTAGCTCATGGACACGCTCCAGCTCACTCCGGCTCTTTGGAAGGGATTATAGGTTACAACAAAGAGGGTTGAGTTGGTAAATGGGCAGAGTAAATACTATGAATGAATAGTCATCTCTTAATCCACTTCACTCATCTTTGAGATGTACTACTGTTCTCAATCTTTTTACTCAGCATTCAGATGTACGGTAGTCCTGAATCACTTCACTAAATACAACCTGCCCTTTCGATGTAAAAAAACAACTATTCCCAAGAATTCGTGAAGTGGCCTAAAAACATCCCTTAATCCACTTCACTCATCTTTGAGATGTGCTGCTGCTCTCAATCCTTTTACTCAGCCATCAGATGTACTATAGTTCTCAATCACTTCACTCACCAGTAAATACAACCCCAGCCTTTGGTGTCAAAAAACAACAATCCCTAAAAATTCATGAAGTAGCCTAAAACTGTAAGTTTGCCATCCATACCATAAGTGGCCATTGACCATGCATTTAACCAATTATCAGATTAATACATAGTTGTTAAAATTTGGCATATCCAATAATAATAACTTATATGTATAAGGCATATCGCCGTAAAACTCTCATATGAGCATATCGACTACTCGTATAACCCACGTAATAACTCACAAATGCTGGCCAAAGCGAAAATATCTTCAGCGTGAGCATCTTCAAATTACCTAGGGTTCTTCCACAATACCATTACTTTCCGTCAGTTGATTTCCGTTGATACGTCGTTTCTATTGGTGGTTCCTTCGCGTATCGTTCCTCCGGTTTCCTTAAATGTGATGCCATCTTTCTTGAAGATGTGTGTCACGCCCACGCTACTTTTTTCTTCACGTTGGCCGTGCGGCACTACCTTTGCCGGGTTTCGGGCAAGGTAGCCTACGCCTTTTTCCAAACTTCCAACACCAATTTATACTTTAACCGTGTATGTTTATTACTCTTCAATGTTAATTCTGTTGTTTATGTTAACAATTATGTTTAACTTATAAACCATCCAGCAATGTAAACATAACAATAAACAATCACACGATAATACACTTGAACACTAATTATAAAGGAGGCCCGGGTCAGACCGGCGCCTCTGAAAACCGTTTAATTAACTTTCTCAAAGTCTGGTTTTACAATTGAGCGTGAGCTCCACGAGCCTCACGACTTAGTACAACCGTCGCACTGTTTTACCCAAGTATTAGCCCACTGTTGGCAAACGCACTGTCGTGCGGCCTTAACTCGGCGTTACAGATTTTATGACTGTCGTGTCGTCGTCGTGCGCTCTCGGCGCCCTGCTATTTTGTGTTGGCCTGCCGCCAAGTTCAACCCCGTGCGCTGTTCAAAGGCCTGCGGCCTTAACCCACTTCGCCGAACTGTTCGAACGACCTGCGGTCGTTCAAGACTGCGCCGGTGTTCGTCCTTACGACCGTCCCACCGGACTGTGTATTACGAACCGTTCACCTGGTTCTTCGTTCACCCACGGCCACAGTCACACTGCGCCTTTCCCCGACCTCTTCTCCACTTCGGTGGAGCTGCTCCTTCACATTTCGCACTTTGCCTTTTGCGAAGGATCCTTAGCTCGAAGACTTTGTTGTGTGAGTGATTGACCAACTCGGATTCGATGCCTTATGACTTCGCCATCCTCATCTTTATATAGGAACCCACCGTTTCATATGAGGGGCGTCGGCCCACAAGCCGACCTCCAAATATCGGTTGATCCTTTTCGTTTAGCGCTCGGCCGACGTGACTCTTCGTTTAAACCGTCTTGCGTGTGGGTGTCGTTTCGTTGCGGGTCGGCCTTCGTGCACGAAGCCGCCCACGCATGAAACGTTTAAACTTCCCGTGCGCCCACACTTGGGTCCAATTTTCGTCAAGTCGTCTCTTCATGTGCGCCCATCCATCGTGTCTCCCGTTCGCTTGTTTGCCCACCCGTTCGGGGTGTCGCCCAACCGGTTACGTGCGCCCACTTTGCTTGTTTCGTGTCGGGTCTCCAATCGGTCGTTTGGGTGAGTGGGTATATTTGCCATCGTTCGGGCCGCCTTCCGTCGTGCGGAGCGCCCAGACCTCTGGTCGTTACATCCTCCCCCACCTTATTCCGTTGTCGTCCCGACAACCTCCACACCATCATGCACTCTTCGGACTTCCGTACCAAGTCGCCCTCCCGTTCTGTGATCCTGTGCACTGTTCGGGAGTATGTATCCCATACTACATCAAGTCGTATATCGACCAGGCTTCTCAATCCTTCGGACCTCCAAGTCACCATGTGTGGACCTCGTGCAGTGTTTAGCAACACTTCTCGTTTCGGTCCTTGGCCCAATCCTTGTGGGAACCCCACAATTTTGTTACCAAACGGACCATCCTGCCCAATCTCCATACGGGCTCACTGCCTTGAGCAGCCAACGGTGAGCCCGGGTCTTGTCTTCTCTAAGCAAGTCCCGAAGGAGGTGAGTCTGGTGGCTCACCTTTGTCCAATAAGTCGGCCCATTTGTCCGGGCCTTTCAGCTTCAAACGTCGGATGTACTCCTCCTGAGCTTCCCACCGCGTCTCTGTTCTCATACCGGGTTGAGGTAGTGCCTTTGTGTATGTGCACCCTGCCTCTGCTCTCCCGGGCTGATTCTCGTCCGACCCCCTTAGTCTATAGCTGCAATTTTTCGCCATATGTGGCCCTTCGCAAATCCAGCATTTCAAGGGTCTCTTTTCTTTCGTTTCACCTTGCCTTGCTGAGCTTGGTTCGGTCTGCCTTCCGTTGGTCTCAACCGTCCTTGTGCTTCGTTCGGCTTTGTGAAACTCTCCGTCAACCTGTCCTCCAGCAGTACTCTTCCGTTTTTCCTCACGGTCGTGTGCTCCTATCAGGCTAACAAAATCGAGCTCTCCCTGCTCGACCATCACAACTCTTTTCCCGTAGAGTCTTCTCTTGATCTCCTCTTCGACCTGCTTGACTTCTGCTTCCACTTCTGTTTTCTTCTCTCGCAACCGGGCTCTTTCATCGAAGGCCCCTTGGAGATCCAATTCAGCCAAGTGGACTGTTTTGTCAACCGGGTCTTTGTTCGCCTTGTAAGTGCGATCGCACCTACACGGCCCCTTGAGTTCACTTAGCTCTTCCTGAAGCCTTGACCAATCTTCTCGCATCTGTTTCATCTCGGCTTCGTATTGAGCCCACCTCAAGTCCCAATTGTTAAAACGTTCCCATGCTTCGGCAACTTCCCGACTCATCTCTGGTCGGTCTGCCTGCTGTATGTTCACTCGGTGCTCCGGTCCCGGCCAAGTAAGATTGACCTCGAACCTTCTTGTCCCGCTTGACTCTCCACGAGTCATAGCGCCCATGGTTCGTTCAAGCACCATTCTTCTTGTTTATCCGAACTGTCCAACCGACCCAACCGTCGAGTTGCTCGTTCGGCTCCTTCGTTCAACCGAGCGGGTGCCTTCCTGCTCACCGCTCAATCCTACGTTCGGTCGTTCAGACCTGAACGACTTTGTTCAACCTGTGTTTCGACCGGTTCTCCAACCGACCTGCGCACCTGTCGACCTGCTCACTCGTCAACCTGTGCGATTTGTCCTGTAACCGATTTGTTTCACCAGCTCTGCCTGAGCTCTGATACCATCTGTCACGCCCACGCTACTTTTTTCTTCACGTTGGCCGTGCGGCACTACCTTTGCCGGGTTTCGGGCAAGGTAGCCTACGCCTTTTTCCAAACTTCCAACACCAATTTATACTTTAACCGTGTATGTTTATTACTCTTCAATGTTAATTCTGTTGTTTATGTTAACAATTATGTTTAACTTATAAACCATCCAGCAATGTAAACATAACAATAAACAATCACACGATAATACACTTGAACACTAATTATAAAGGAGGCCCGGGTCAGACCGGCGCCTTTGAAAACCGTTTAATTAACTTTCTCAAAGTCTGGTTTTACAATTGAGCGTGAGCTCCACGAGCCTCACGACTTAGTACAACCGTCGCACTGTTTTACCCAAGTATTAGCCCACTGTTGGCAAACGCACTGTCGTGCGGCCTTAACTCGGCGTTACAGATTTTATGACTGTCGTGTCGTCGTCATGCGCTCTCGGCGCCCTGCTATTTTGTGTTGGCCTGCCGCCAAGTTCGACCCCGTGTGCTGTTCAAAGGCCTGCGGCCTTAACCCACTTCGCCGAACTGTTCGAACGACCTGCGGTCGTTCAAGACTGCGCGGTGTTCGTCCTTACGACCGTCCCACCGGACTGTGTATTACGAACCGTTCACCTGGTTCTTCGTTCACCCACGGCCACAGTCACACTGCGCCTTTCCCCGACCTCTTCTCCACTTCGGTGGAGCTGCTCCTTCACATTTCGCACTTTGCCTTTTGCGAAGGATCCTTAGCTCGAAGACTTTGTTGTGTGAGTGATTGACCAACTCGGATTCGATGCCTTATGACTTCGCCATCCTCATCTTTATATAGGAACCCACCGTTTCATATGAGGGGCATCTGCCCACAAGCCGACCTCCAAATATCGGTTGATCCTTTTCGTTTAGCGCTCGGCCGACGTGACTCTTCGTTTAAACCGTCTTGCGTGTGGGTGTCGTTTCGTTGCGGGTCGGCCTTCGTGCACGAAGCCGCCCACGCATGAAACGTTTAAACTTCTCGTGCGCCCACACTTGGGTCCACTTTTCGTCAAGTCGTCTCTTCATGTGCGCCCATCCATCGTGTCGCCCGTTCGCTTGTTCGCCCACCCGTTCGGGGTGTCGCCCAACCGGTTACGTGCGCCCACTTTGCTTGTTTCGTGTCGGGTCTCCAATCGGTCGTTTGGGTGAGTGGGTATATTTGCCATCGTTCGGGCCGCCTTCCGTCGTGCGGAGCGCCCAGACCTCTGGTCGTTACAATGTGTAAGTGGAAGATCAGCGTTCGGGTGGGAGGAGGCGTCCAAAATGAACTTACTTTTGAATGCTTACCTAATTAGCATACTTTCGTCATCTAACTTTCACATAATTCTCATCTTCACCTCTTGGTGGTTAGGCTTTCATGCCATTAATGCAAACAAAGATTTTCAATTAGTTTCATTTAAATTTTTTGAAACATTAGTATTTTGCAAATTCCACAACTTCAATATGTAATTTCGACAAATTTTTACTATTCTTTTAACTAAAGAAATAGCCCCCAAAAAACACACTAATACCTAAAAAATACAAATTAATTATAATTTTAAGAAAATAAAGAATCATTAATGTGCACTATAATTAAATATTTCAATTTGCAATTTATTTTTACATATATAGTAATTCAAAGTAAAAAAATAATTTAATTTTGAATATGAAAAAGAAATATAATATTTTCACTACTTAATATGCAGATGAGTAAAAATAATTAATTTACATTTCACTTATAGGAAGAAATGGAATTTTTTGTCTAATTAATATAGATATTTAATTCACTCACAATTTTGGCAATTAATATAAAATATTGTAATTACTATGAAACTTATTAACTAGTTTTTAAATAATAATTTGATACATTAAAAAAATACATATATTAAATACAAAATTATATCAACATTAATTTATTATTAGTATTAGTGGTAGTAATTTATAGATCATGTATAAATAAACAAAAAGTCATTGTGAAAATCAAAACTTTTTTTAGATATTAATAAATAAAGATGAATAAATAAGATAATATTACATATAAAGAATGACAAATAGACCTATGAAGTGTAAATTAGTTGGTTTGTCTTGGGTTTGGTTCCGGTTAAGTCTTAGTTTCAAATTTCATGGAGAGGCCTTGAGGATGGAAATCACTTTGTGGGATTTAAAACTATCTAGAGGGGCATCCAAGTTGGTTTATCTTCACAAAATCCTAGTGATAAATAAGAGTTGATCATTTTATTCCATCCAATAAGCAAACTAGCTCGGCCCTAAACACATCAACATGCACTTAAGTTACAAGACAATTGTTTGGAATATAATTAATTTAGTTCAATACTAGTATAGATCTTAAGCACAAATCTAGCATGAGATGAGATGTTCAAATTCTTTCGTGTGCAAAATACAATGTGTTATTTTCCATTATTTAAATTGTATTTTTGAATTCTAAATAGAATGTATAAAGGACCAAATAAAAATTCTAACCATAACAACTTAATTTTTTTCTATATCTCGATATATATGAATTTGACATTGACATAAATTAGTTAACATAGATCTTCAAATAGTTTATTTAAATCTCTTGTTGAAATATTTTTTAAAAGTATAAGACTTAAACATTTGATTCACACATACTTTTTACTTCTAATTACTTTAGAGCATATTGATTTGTTTTTTTTTTATAGCAGACATTAATTTTCTATTTAGAACCTTATTTTTTGAAAACTTACACATCCCCTCATACTAGACTGTAGAATGAGCGTCTCACCTCAACCGACGTAGATCCATCTTCTGTACAGATTTAACATCAGCCTAGAGGAATAAAATTTCTAATGTGCAAACCTTTTTAGAGTGTAAAATACAATGTGTTATTTTTCATTGTTTAAATTGTATTTTTGAATGCTAAATAAAGTATATATAGAACCAAGTAAATATTTTAACTATAAAAATTAAGTATATATAGGACCAAATAAATGTTTTAACCATAAGAGCTTAATTATTTTTTTATGATATATACATAATAAAACAATCCATGATTCTTTGGTGACATATGACAAAATTCAATTGTGGCTTCCCATATATAGTAAATAACACCTATCAACTCTACGAAAGAGTTTACAACTCATTAAGAAAGTTTTCTTACATTAAACACTCATGTAAAAAGGAAAAGAGAGCTTCTACTCATAAGAATGATAAAATCTATCTTTATGAAATAGCCATGTGATTTAGTCCAACTCTAGTTCTGAAATCCATGTGGTTTCCTTTAAATCGAGCCATGTGATTTAGTCCAACTCTTCTTTTGAAATCCATGTGGTTTCCTCTAAAATATTTCCTTCCCAATGAATCAAATATACTTCTTTTTTTTTAATCTCAATTCGACTTAGGCTTCTCTATTCGAATCCATCGAGGTGAAAATCTCCCTTTTGGTGTGTAGAACTTGAGGGAAGGTTTGCACCTTGAGGTAATCTTCTTTTTGGTGTGTATAACTTGAGGAAAGGTTTTCACCTTGAGGTATCTGATCCCTCTCGGCGCATGATAGATCTAGTGTTAGATGGATCGAAGCTAGTTCCAGTTGAGAGAAACAATGTCACATTTTCAGATTATCATTACTATGTATATGTTTGAGATAAAATTCAAAATTCACATTAGGTTTTCTTTGCTTGGCATGACGATATTGTTCTCTTTTTTAATTTAATTTTTGTTGCTTGCCTTGAATGGTTTGTATGTCTGTACTTATGTGCATTGAGTGCTTGTGTGTTTATGTATTTGGATTTGAATGGTATGTTTGTGAACGTTACAGTTGTTGTGTTATATTTTTCTATGTGTATGTGATTGTTTATTATTAAATGGAAACAATCTTGTCAATAGTTTTCATGAGGATTGATAGTGCACACCTATTTCATTTAATTTTAGGTATCACAACTTTTGACAACTAATTAAATTCTAAATAGTGTTCCTCCAAGTATTACAAAATATA
Source organism: Pinus taeda (assembly GCA_000404065.3). Taxonomy (NCBI): domain Eukaryota; kingdom Viridiplantae; phylum Streptophyta; class Pinopsida; order Pinales; family Pinaceae; genus Pinus; species Pinus taeda. The sequence continues at coordinate 97,593 of APFE030112859.1, forward strand.
TCTTGGAGAGTAGTTCTAATAATTTAGTGCGTCAAGATTACTCTTGAAATAATTTGTTTCTTTGCTAATGTTTGAAATAATATATTTCCTTCCAGAATATTTTGACGATTTTTCTTTTATCCGAACTTTATTTTGCAAAGTCAAGAAATAATGAATTTATGATTTTTTTAATGAATGGTCAAATTTATAAAATACTTACATTATTTGTTTCTCCGAACAATTATCACATTTTCTTCAAGAATAATTTGATTTGTTTTCATGTCTATAAATATATATTTTCCTCTTATAAATATTTTGAATACATTGTTGTATGCAATTATTGATTAGTAATTTTGAATATATGTAATTTTGAATGTATTTTGAATATATATATTTGTTTATTAGTAATTAGGTGGTGATGAAAATGGATGACAATCTTGCCAAGGATTAATTTTCACTTTGCAGGAGGATTGATTCTGCAGATATTTTTCATTTTAATTCTAGGCATCACAACTTTTGACAACTAATTATTTCTTAATAGTGTTCCTTTATGTATTATTATAATATATCTTAGAAAATATTTTTTTTAATAACATACAACCTCAATATTAACAACATCTAATGCAAGCAATCAAATAGGATTAGAAACATCTACACTAAAATCAATGCATCTAGTGTAAGCATTCAAATAGGATTATAAATTCACATCTACACTGAAATCAATGCATCTAGTGCAAAGAAATCAAATATAATGAGAAAACAACATCTACACTGAAATCAATTCATCTAGTGCAAACAATCAAATAGGATTAGATATCATCATGTGCACTGAAATCAATGCATCTAGTGCAAGAAATCTTCTTCCCTCTCTCCCCCCTCCATATAATTTTAATAATTTACATTCTCAATATTAACACAATCTAATCCATCTAATGCAAGCAATCAAATAATATTAGAAAAAAACATATATATTGAAATCAACACTTATAATACAAGAAATCAATAAGATTAGAAACCAACATCTACACTTAAATCAATGCATCTAGTGCAAACAATCAAATATAATTAGAAATCAACATCTATACTAAAATCAATGCATCTAATGAAAGCAATCAAATACGATTGGAAATCACCAACTATGCTGAAATAAATGCAACTAGAGTAAGCAACCAAATAGGATCAGAAATCAACATCTAAACTGAAATATATGCATCTAGTGCAAGTAAACAAACATAATTAGAAATCATCGTCTACACTGAAATCAATGCATATAGTGAAATAAATCTTCTTCCCTCTTTCACTCCTCCATCTATATCTATATCCCACTCTATCTCTCCTTTGTCTCTCTATCTCACCCGCCCCCCAAACACGCACACACACTCTCTCCATATCTATCTATCTCTCCCTCCCTCTATCTATCTCTCTCTTCACCTCCCATCATATCTCTATCTCCCTCTATCTCTTCTTTATCTCTCTCTATCACCCCAAAAACATACACACTCTTTCTACATATCTATATATATCTCCCTCCCTCTTTCTCTCCTTCTCTCTTCCCCTTCACATTCTCTCTCCCCTTTCTATCTCTCTTCCGTCCTGCTCTCCTCTTTTGCTCTCTTTCCATATCCCTTATCACTCCCTCTCTCTCTCTCTCCCTCCAATATTTTATCTCTACGTATTTATTCCTACCTCCCATTCTCTTTCCCTCCAACTCCATCTCTCTCTCCCTCCCTCTGTCCTTCTCTCTTTCATGTTCTCTCTCTCTCTTCCTTCCTTTCTCTACCTTCCTCCCTCTCCCTTTCTCTCGAACCTCCCTCTGTCTATCCCCCCCTCTATCTCTCTTCACCCTCCAACTCTATCACCATCTCCCTCCCTATCTCCTTCTCTCTCCGTATCTTTCCCATTTCTTCCATCTCTCCTTCTTTGTCTCTGTATCTCACCCCAAAACATACACACTCTCTCTCCATCTCTCCCCTGTCACTCTCTCTCTCTCTTGACTTTTTTCTCTCTATGTATTCCTTCTTCACTCACTCTCACACCCTCCAACTCCATCTCTCTATCCATTCATCTTTGTCCTTACCTCTCTCCCCCTCACTCTCGACCTTCCCCTCTCTCCTTTTCTCTCCTACCTCCCTCTCTTTGCCCCTATCTCTTTCTCACTCTCTCGCTACCTTGCAACCTTGTCCATCTCGCCCCTCCATCTTTGTGTCTCCCTTTCTCTATCTTAACCTTATCTCTCTCTCTTTCTCTTCACTTCGCCTCTCCCCTCTTCATTTTCTTTCCATCTCTCCCTTGTCACTCCCTCTATCTCTCCACCCCCATCACTTTGTGTCTTTGTTCTTCCCTCCATATATATCTAGAGTTAACATATATCATGATATATTAATATATACTAGTACAATCACATTAAAAATATTAATGTGGTTGATATAACCGAAGGCTTCATAAATATAACCAAAAATACTATTGCACTACAAATAATGCCTTACTAATGCACACATTTACCTAATTAACCATGTATAAAAAGGTTACGGGTCAAACTTAACTTAAGAAAGAAATGGAATTATAAATGAATGTTATAAATAATAATGAGGAAATTATCATGGAGGAACTTATTAGAATCAGAATAATCTCTAATTCCTAGGAAATTGGTGGGTAGGGAGTGGCACGAATATAATTTTTTAAATTTATTAAAAGTAATGTATCATTTTGCTAAATAAAATTTGATTATATATAAATGAATGTTATAAAGAATAATGAGGAAGTTAACACAGAGAGAACTTATTGGAATTGGAATAATCTCAAATCTTTAGGAAATTGGTGAGCATATTCTCTTGAGAATCAATCGAGACCCTCCATTAAAAATAATAAGAAAAATCAAGAGATCCCATCCACTTAAGTTGAAATACGAAGCCCTAGGTAATTGTAATATAAAAATTGAATAATTTAAATTGCATTAATCAAGTTAATTAAAATTTAATATATAAATATTAGATTTAATGATGTTTTTTACATAGCATGATAAAAATTTATAATACACACCACATCCACTATCTTCTCCAATATTAAAATTTAGCTGGAAATATTTATATCTTTAAAGATTTCAATATATTCATAGGATATGATTTTTCTCTTTAAAGATTTATTTTACAATATTTAATTAAAATAAATATTAAAATATGTTGGAGCATGATTTTCCATTACTTATTGTGTTGAATTAACCTTTTTCCTTTGATTAAAGATATGCTATTGACTTTAGTAAAGAGTAAAGATGTTTAAAATTTTACCTAATTTGGAATTTTAATGTGGTATATTATTTTGGTAAAGGTAAAATTATGATCCATTCAAATTCACATATAAAGGGATGAGATAATTTATTCCCCATTCAAATTATATATAATAACACATTTATATTTTAATAATTTATCTTAACCCATTAATAAGATTAAAAAGTTATATATAATTTGAAATTCAAGCTAATATTTTGGTCCACATTAGTAAAAAAAAATAAGACTTGACATATTTACACATTGGGGTCATACTTAGTTGTAGAATGCCCCTCTCAATCATACTTAGCTTAGAATGCACCTCTGCGCAATAACACCCATCAACACTATGAAAATATTTACCACTCATTAAAAAAATTGTCTTGCATTAAACTATCATGTTAAAAGGAAATATGGTATTTGAGGGTTTAAATAGTTCAAAATTATATACATTATCACAAAAATTCTTAAAACTCTTACATAACTTTATCTTCCTCTTTTTGGGTTCTTATATATGTCGTTGAAAAATATTATAACATTTAGATGTAATATACAAGGCGTCCTTCAAATTTATACATTCTTCTTATCATCATATTTTTGTAGTATTCTTAAATTTTATAATATGATTGTTATACACTCTTCTTATCATCATATTTTTACAGTATTCTTAAATGCTATACTATAATTGTTATTGCATTTGCTTGTAAAGAGCCACGACCGCGGGACCACTAAGCTCACCCCGTTGTCCTAATTGTGTCCCCGTGTCTGAGGTACTCCGTGAGCAGAATCATTTGGATATGATTCATCAATGTTTCTGACAACGAATTGGGGGAAGTAGTGACTTAAACTATCATTTAATGCCTTGGCCTGCCATATTAATAGAATTATATTTTTGAGTATATTAATATAATTAGGCCGATAGGCCTTTCCTTTTAAAGGGACCTTCGTCGTCCTTTTCATTCTCATACTGACACCTGGCGTGGGCAATTTGTTTAGTATTTGTTCAAAGGTTGATTCTCATTCTGACATGTGGCGAAGTGGTCAATTTTTTTCGTATTTGTTCAGCCGTGAGTCGTGATAAGCGCTCGAGATCAAACGCCAAATACCCAAAAATTCACGCGACAACATATTTCAAAAATCGGGCATAAGACGAAGAAGAAGATCTCTCAAAAGCCCTCAAACCGATGGTCCTCGCAATTGCAAGAGCAGGCGAATAGATTGCAGGGATGTTATACGGGCGAGCAAGCTGACCCTAGCTAAGGAAACCCACCCATCACAGGTGGTCAAGGTGTGGTTAGATCCGAACTCAGAATCCCTAGCCTTAATGCTTTCAGATTCATCATGCCTTCTGTATTCTTTGAAGTCCCCGTCTTCTACAGCAACCCAAATCCCGGCTCCCACCTCAGACGCGTGTTTTATGCGTCTAATAAAGCCCCGGCCGGCCAACAGTCCAAAAAAAGCCGCGGGAACCGTCGCTTTTATATCTGCAATGCTTGATCGCGCTGGATCCCGCACGGTCCTGAAGGCCTGGTTGGTGCGACAGAGCTTGGCTTCAAATCCGTGTTTGAGCTCGGGTTTTATCCCTGCGAGTATCGAGGTGAGGGCTTCGAAAGGCTCTGAGGGTTTGGCAAAACTTGGGATTCTGGAATTGGTACACGGATTTTCGGTGAAGATCGTGGCGCCGGTGAATGTGTTATCTCTGTACTCGCCTTCTGAAGGAAAAATATGGGTCATGGCTGCCAAGCTCAAGGATGAGCAAGGGACATCGAAATTGAAGGGCGAGGGTCTTGAACCTAGGAATCTGGTATGTATTAGTTTGATTAAGTGCTGTGTCGTTGATTGCAATGGCTCGTTTATTCAATTCGGCTTTGGCTTCAACATATGTTGTTGGGGTAGGACAATGGGTCAGGGTTTGGCCTCTGCGGCCTCTGGTCAAGGGCAAGCAGAAGAAAATTGTCCATGACAATGTTTCAATGTACGAAAGGAGCATAGATGAAGTGTCGATGAATGGGGGCAGAGTTGGGGATTTGGATCAGAGCAATTCGCAGTTGACATCTGCAGAAATTGTGACAACGAGCATCAAGAGCGAGACCAAAGCCACTGAATTGCAAGTTGAAGCTGTTCTGAAAAAAGTGGATAGTGTCCGGGATGATACAATTTTGTCGAGTGGCCGGTGCAATGGCTGTTGCCAATATTTTAAAAGGCGTAGATGTTAGCAAAGCCTGCAAAAAAGAGATCAACGGTTCAACGTCTGTAGATCGTCCAAAGAACAGTTTGGTCAGGGGACTTGAACTCAGCAGTGGGGATCTGCAAATCAAAATAGCATCCCTACATCTCAAGGGATGCAGACTGCTCAACAATCTGCTGTTGGTTTTGCTTCAGTTCTTGTAAGATTTTGAAGCATATTCAATTTATTTCAAGGGTTTTATTGTAAATATCTTCCAAAACAACTAGGTTTTCTAAATTCGGTAACATGGAGCTGCTATAATTACTGTATTTGTAGTCATATGAGTGGAAGATTTTTTAATTGACTTGACATTTCTTCTGTATTTTAAAGGGAGCTGTTGTACAACCTGGTAATTCCAACTCACAAAGTTCTTCAGATTGGCAAGAACATACTTCCACTGATGGAAGAAGGTATGAGCATTGGTAATTCAAAGGGGTATGCTAAGTTTTTTTTTTTTTTAATTGTTTGGTGAGATTGACTAATGAGTCTGAACTACGTACTTGTTTCATGCCATTATAAAAATCAAACAGAAAATACCCATTCTACTCATATTCTTGTCAGGATTTTTTTGTATGCTGTCTTTCGTGGTTTTTCAAGTTGAACTATTATTCTCTGGCCTTGCTGAGAGTCTTCATATGCTTACTCACGAGAGTCCCTCGAGAACTCTCCTTGATGTCATGTTTCATATTTTATTCTTTGTACACCACCTTCACATTTTCTAAGATTTTCCACAATGATGGTTGTCTCAGGACCCAACACAGTAGCCACTCCAGCTGTTTCGGGGCACCCTTCCGAGCCTCCTCAAACTCACATGACAGGAAATCCTGCATCCTCTGGACAGCTAGTAAGGATGGGTTTGATGTTTTGAATCACATTAAAGCTTCTTTTGTTTCTATTGATATCATGACATCTGAATTCTTGTTTATGACTTTTCTAAATGTATTTGCAGCCACCTCGTCCACCTGGCAAATACAGCCACCTCGTCCACCTGGCATGGTGTCTTCAGGACCTCAAAACATTGGACCCCCGCTGCCAATGCAAGTATGATATGTGGTTTATTGATGTTTTCTTTTATATATGTGCCATACTGATTAGTGTTGATTTGGACATTTGCATGTAGCCTCTATTTAACGAGGCATTTGACAAATAAATTGATGAGTGAATGCAGTTTAGATCTGGAGCACCACCACAAACAGGCCAACAATTTATGCCCCCAAGTAGCCAGCAGTTTCGGCCAATGGCTCAAGCTATACCACCACTAAACATTGGAACTGCTCCATCTGTTCAGCCACAGCCTGTGCAGTATCCTCCACAAATGCAACATCTTCCTTGTTTGTATGAAAGATGATAGCATTGAGGGGATATATGATACTCTAAAGGAATGTGCTGTAATAAGCAAATCAGCTAGAGGACTTGGTGTTTCAGTATATAACCAATTACAAATTGACAAACTGACAAACAAATTTCATGAACTTGTCAAAATAGTCTCCCGATTTAAAGTTATTATATATATTTTTCTAATATTTAGAAAAATTGATAATTGAACCAATTTTATAACCAATTACAAATAGAGAAACAAATTTCATGAACTTGTTAAAATGGTCTCCCAACTTTTTTTTGAGTTATAAAATTATTATATTTATTTTTCTTAATATTAGAAGAATTAATAATCTAACCAATTACAAATAGACAACAAATTTCATGAACTTGTTAAAATGGTGTCCCGATTTTTTTATAATAATATGTTATTTATTAAAAAAAAAAAATTAAATAGAATTAATTACATCAATAAACCAACATTTTGATCTAATATTTTCACAATGAAATTCATTACTCTTATATTCGATAATTTAGTTAGGGAATTTTTATAATGACGCTTTTCATAATCAAGTTTATTGGTTGCTCAGAAAAATTTTGATAAATTGAATTTGTAGTTTTCTAAAAGATATGGTTTAAATATTTTTGTTTTTTTTTTTTAGAGTTTGATTTAAAATTTATTTATCTCTGTTTTCTCCTTTAAAAAAACAGGCGACGTCTAAAAAGATCCCCTGCTCCTCTTTATCGAGACCATCATAGCTAATTTTAAGCTTGCTATGAATATCTTCAGCAAGTATTCTTTTGATTTTGTTTAACTGGCTTTTCCAAAAGTCAGAATCTTTTCCACGAATAGCCGCTCCAATGACCTTAAGAGATAGAGATAAGGGCCATCCATCACAGAAATCCAAAAACTTTTCTACCAGTTGTTCAAATCCCGTCACAGGACAACTCTGGTCAAAGGCATGCGAGCAGAATAGTTGACAAAAATTGATTTACAACTGTGCATCTTATAGGAAGAGAATAGAGCACGTGATCTATTTTTTGAACTTTGGGGCCAGACCTCTTTATGAAAATGGTCCAGGAGAATTCTACATGGACATTATTTTGTCCCAATGAAGTTCACAGGCTTGTTGATTGCTGGGGTGAAGAATTTGAAGAATTATACATGAAATATGAGCAAGAGGTGTGCATTGTTTTTGTATATTTATTGTATTTTTTGGACAGTTGAACAATTGATCATAACAATTTTTTTTCAAATTCGGCAAAAAAGGTTGTACAGGCACAGAAGCTTTGGTTTTCTATTCTGGAAGCTCAGATAGAAACAGTCAATCCATACATGCTCTTCAAGGTACACAATTTATGGAATTGTAGTTTGATGAATGTTGGATTAAATGTCTGTTTAATGCAATTTAAAATGAATGCCTTTTGCAAAATTAACTGAAAATCTCCTGCTACTTTTTACTGGTTGTACAGGATATCTGTAACAGAAAAAGCAATCAGCAAAATCTGGAAACCATCAAATCTTCTAACCTCTGCATAGAGATTATTGCTCTGCTTCTGATTTGCAAATTTAAGTCTTTTATCTTTTTAACATTAACAAGGATATTTACATTAACAATACATGAAAATACAAAAATGCCCCTCATACATTTAAGTGCAGGATATTCTTGATTTGTAATACATTTGTCCAAAGACACGCTGATAGCTTGATATATTCAGCCCAATATAGAGAAAAGTAGTTTCATTATAGTATATACAAAGGTTCAACAATGTACTAAACGATGGGTAAAGCATTTAAGTTTAGAGATGAACTGAAACCTTTTAAAAATTGGAACTTGAATGTTGTAACAACCTCAGTTATCTAAAATAAATTCATGCTGAGAACTGGCTTTTGAATTTTCAAGCATAGAGGCATAATGAGAGAATTTCAAAAGAGGAATTCCCTCTGCTTTTTATAAAGAGCAGCAAGCATTGATTTTAAGATCAAATCCCACAAAGCAATTCTATACCTGCTCTTCAAATTCCTGTGAAGCTATTGAAAGCAAAACCAATGAATTATCAATATAATTTTACCATAATAAAAAAACAATTAGAAGATGTTTAGCCAGTTCAAATTGCTGATCTGTTAGACTTGAACCAAAAAACAATTAGAAGATGTTTACCCAGTTCAAATTGCTGATCTGTTAGACTTGAACCAACATCTCTTCTAGAGAAATTCAACAATTCTAATTTAATAATCCTATCAGCCTCTCTTTGTACCTTTTGGGACAATTGCTAGTTATATATTCGATCTTCTAGAGAAATTCAACAATTCTAATTTAATAATCCTATCGGCCTCTCTTTGTACCTTTTGGGACAATGGCTAATTATATATTCGATTTTGGCTGGGTTCAATTTTATGACTGCGTTGTGTATGGGTATTGACATAGAAATATATTAAATATCTTCAATGGTGTTAAGAGTAATAATTCAAGGGCATCCACGGTATTCATGTGTTTGTATGTAGTGTTTGGAGATTTTCAATAAAAAGTATATACCATTTCATTACCTGTCCAATTATGAGAAAATTGCATTGTCCTAGATTATTCGAAAGATAACTCCAGTAGGCGACGTAAGAATGTCAACCTCATCTATATGACAATATATTAAATTCGCCACGTCATGGAAAAGTTTCAAAAGCGGCGTACAGTCACTCGGTTTCGTTGGAGTAATGTAAGTGGGCAAAATAATTTTTGGTTGTTGCAAATAGGAATGGTGCGGACATCTTCGGCCATTAATATTTGCACTTACAGAGCGCTTACCTATTTGGTGTTTTCTGAAATGATGTTGCCACTCGTTGCCTAAGTGCACGGATACACATAACCATGTAATCTGATATTATTCGATACTCTCTTTTAGTCGCAGTCTGCTCAATATGACAGCTTTTGCGTATTCAGAAAAGCATCTGCAAATGGTCGTTCTTAAAATGAAATTCTCATCATACTTGATCCTCTCTGTACTGTGACAATCCGCTGGCGATGACCGTTCATCAGCATTTTTGGAAAAGTATGGACAGAGTGTTGTTACGTGAAAAAACAAATTGGTTAGAATTTGAGATATATTTTTTGGAATGAAGTTTTCAAGATCAGTGTCTTAGTGATTTTTTAACACATTTCAATTAACAAAAATCATGATTTAACCAGCATTTGGGCATTAGGTCGGTTTGCCGACCACATCATATTGAGTTTTGTACATGTGTTATTATATTCAATAATTGGAGATTATTATCGTTGTCCATATGCGACTTTGGTGAAGTATCATAACTATTTTACACACTTAACTAGAAGAAGTGAAGAAAGAGTGCAAGTTTGGGTAAATTCCATCTTACGAAAACATGTGGAATGAAAACACATTGGTGCCACATCCCTATGAATTCACAATGTTTCATGAACCGTGTAGTTCCCCCCTGGGATTACGACGTCCACTCTCCTATCCTTTATTCCTTTTTCTTTCGCATCCAACCAATTATATTAAAACATCACAATGTTCCATGAGTGGTGTAGATCCCCGTGGGATTACGACATCCACTCTTTCCACCCCTTTGTTCCTTTTTCTTCACCATCCAACGAATTATATTAATGTTTTAATGATTGTCCACATGCTCACTTTTTCTAATTCATGAAATACATTACTTTCATCAGCTTTTTTTTCCTATATTCATAAAACCATGGCCTTCCTTAGACTCACTCCACATCAACCCTAATAAAGTAGATTAATAATGTGAACTATTTACATGGATTATTCCCCTAAAAGCAGTCATGATGCATATCCCATCACTCCACTAAAAAGTGGATGCTGTACCTCCCCATCACTCATTGGTGACATATGACAACATTCCATTGTGGATTCCAATATGGAGTAAATAACACCGATCAACTCTACCAAGGAGTTTATGACTCATTGGGAAATTTTTCTTACATTAGATTGTCAGGTTAAAAGGAAAAGAGAGCTTCTACTCATAAGAGAGCTTCTACTCATAAGAATGATATAATGCAGCCGGAGAGGTAAGAATGCCAACGTCATCTATATGACAATATACTAAATTCGCCAGTTAATGGATGACGTTTCATAGGCGGAGTACAGTCACTCGGTGACTGAGTACTTGTGTCTTGGACTGTCTGGTAAACACGAGCATGCTAACCATTCTCGTTATAAGTACTTGTCAATTGAAATCTAGACTTAGCCAATGGTGTTAAAATCGATAGCAAAACGCCCTCGTGGACTGTCTGGCGCATACTAACCATTCTCGCTCTAGGTACTTGTGACTTGGACTGTCTGGTAAACAATAGCATCCTAACCATTCTCGTTATAAGTCAGGAAACAAGAGCAATAAATGTATGGTGGGGATTTTTTTTCTAACGATGTCATGTTCTATGGATTAAATCGTTACAGTTTTCCATAAAATCACTAAGTTGTGCTATTTAACGTTAAGTTTTAAAAATTAATTTATGTCATCAATTTGGAGACTTGGCGTGCGGATATATATATATATTTTAATGATAGAAAGAGAAGGATCTACAAACTTTATTGTGTGGATAGGGCTAAATACACCTTTACGATTTCGCGTAAAGAGATCAATTTACGATGCGTTTTTGCCTTCCTTTTTTTTTTAATGATGGAATATAATGGAAATGTTATTGTAAGGGTAAGTTTATTATAGGGTTTGATAAATAAAAAAAATACACTTTAAAAGATTAAGGTAGGAGAAGATGCAATGGTCAGGGTCTCTGTACTTGTTGAGGTTGTCGAATACATTGTCGAGCTACGGTTTGTCGCTGCAAACCTTGGGGGCTTTCGGTAGCGAGGGATTTGCACATGCTTCACTCTCTAGACAGTTTCCCACTTGTACTGAAGGTCTTCGATGGAGAGGTATGCCATGGCCTTTTTTAACAGCAGAAGTTTGGAAATCTGGTGGCTTTACGCGGGATCTATCATCTTTCGCTGGTTTTTATTGGTGATCTCGGTCCAAACTTTTTCGAGCTACATTGTGTTCTCTTAATGCAAACCGAAGCTTGGAGATCATTTTAATCTTTTCGGTGGATAGATGAGGGATTGGCTGGACGAAGTTTGAAAAAACCTCGCCCCTCACATACCTTAGAGGGTTTTTTTTTTATGTCCAGAGACATGAATTCTCAAATCTAGATAGTGAGGAAGAATTTCAAATGTTTTTGAAGACTTTAAGTGGAGAATCAATTCTTAATTCTTCTAGGTGTCAAGAAAAATTGGGTATACCGAACAATATACCAAATCTACTCCATGAAGGAAAAGTTTTACAAGATGTCACCCATTTGCACTGAAAGTAATTCTACCATATTTAGAAATTTGAGGCTAATGGGTGGAGCCTCAGCAATGAGATTTCCACCCAAATCATCTTCTGTTGCAAAGGGCCCAAGCTCATTTAAGGACATAGTGCCTTGGAAAATGGCCACACCAGAAAGACAAATTCCAAATCTCACAATTCCATGTAGTTACCTAGTTGAGAAGATGGAGAAAGCCCCAAATATGGTAGTAAAATTACAAGAGGTGAGTGGCCTTTTCTCTTTCAATTTAATGCTTTCTAGCACAAGTCTGAAGATTTCCATCAATGCATCTACCTCAACTAGACTAAAAATTGTGATATTTACCTATGCACTAAGGAATTCTTTGATGTTAAACTCAATAATAAAAAATATCTCGAATTTGTCAAAAATGATGAATCATGGTTTTGGGGGAGGGTAGGTCAGTTTATAACTTCATGGTTTCTTTGCTTTGAGGCCACAACAATGGTGGTTATGAGCAAGCAAGTTTGGGTAAGATTACACAATCTCTCTCTCTCTTCTCACACCAACAAGCTCTAGAAGGCATTGGGAATTCATTGGGGAGATTTCTAAACATGGATTGAGAGAGAATGGACAAAGGTATCTTCACTTTTTCTGAATATATGTGGAGATATACTTAAGAAAATGCCTTCCATATCACATCTATTTGACTAATCATGACCTCAAGTGGACACTATTGTAGCTCCTAGAGACAACCCCGAGGTCAAGAAAAGGGTTAGTGCCTAGGACATCTTAGAGGAGTGTTTTGAGGATTTGATAATATTTCGTGTTGCACTCCATATTTAATATAATTTGAACTATATTGATTGAGAGCATGGTTCAATCACCATTCACCAAGGTAGACTTAAACACATGTTGAAATATGGCAACAAGAATATTCCAATTTAATTTGTCCTTGAATTAAATTGTGAATTAAAAACAAATTTAGTATTAACAGCTACCTAGAAATAATTAATTTAGTTATATTGACTTAATGAGTTGGAGAAATTTAAGTTAGAAGTCTTTCTACCAAAATTATCCCTTAAATTAAGGAGATAAGATTGAGTTATATTTGAGTTGTAATTAGTTAACTCAATTTACTAAGTTAGGTCGAGTTAAATTAGTTCCAAACTGTTTGAGTAATTAATAGAGAGTTAACAATCAGTTGATGCATGCATGCACTCAACTAGTGCTACTCCTTTTAATTGAAGATTCCCTCATCAGAAACTCATGCATGTCTATTTTGAGAAAGACCCAGTTGAGATAAATTTCAAGGACATTGTACTATCAATTGCATGTGTTTTCTTATAAAGAAAAATCATGCACGCAGTCAAGGGATCATTCCTTGAGGATTGCACAGTTCTAAGAGTGTGTGAGATCAGGATGATCCACTGGGTAGAAGAGGTTTTCCACTTGGTGAGGTGAATATCATCCACAAGGAAAAACGCAAGGAAATAGGAGCTTGGAGGGAAGAGAGGAAGGTTGGAGAGAAGCCAAGATTGCCTGTGAGCGTCTGTGAGGGCTGTATTGAGAGCTGGCTAGCTCTTAGAGCTAAGGCTTTGTATAATTCCTATGTATTTCCACCTTGTAAAATAATACAGATAGTGGTGTTTTTAGTTGAGGCTTTCCCCAAAAGTATTTTCATGTGTATCATGCAATTGACTCTTCTTCTTATAGTTATATTGTTCAGCTCAATCTTTAAGCTTCCACAAATTGATAGTAGAAGTAGGTTATAGTATTCTGCTTTGATTTACATTGGATTATCAGTTAACCTGCACCAGATTTTCTAAATGGTATCAGAGCGAGGTTTGTAGAAATTTTCTACATGCTATCAGAGTTGTGAATAGTATACTCATAAGAGAATTTGAAGTTTGAAGTTCAGGACTGCACATGCAAATCGAATTCACAACATACTTCAAGGTTGGCCAATGGCATTCTATGGCTTGAGACTTGAGTATGCCCTGGAAGGTAGCTTGAATTACATAGCATGGAAAGATAGAATGGAGGTTGTATTAGAAGACAGTGACTTGAAGGAATTCATTGATCAAGAAATCCCAAAGCTAGCTTCAACTAATGCACAAGAGTTGGCTGAGTGGAAGAAGTGTGTGGCGAAGGCGAGACTATCATCCTTGAAGGAGTTAGAGACCATATTGTCTCGAGTATCCATGGAAAGGGTACTCCATTTTCAATGCGGAAGACATTGAAGGACCTCTACCAAAACAGTAGTGATGAGAGGAAATTGGCGCTCAAGGATAAGCTTCGAAGAATCAAGATGGAGAAGGGCGATACTATTTCCACATATCTGAACAAGCTCACCATTTGCAGAGATGAGCTTGGCAGTGTGGGAATAACTACTGCCGATGATGATATGGTGAGCCTCATTCTCCTTGGCCTTTCAAAGAGTTGGAATAGCTACTAGGACTCTATGAATGGAAGGGAGAAACTGTCGGATTGGGAATGGCTCTGGTCCGATCTTATGCAGGAGGAGATCAGGAGGAGCACACAAGGTGGACAGCTTCAGCCAGTATATATATATATATATATATATATATATATATATATATATGTAAACTCCATATATGCACAACTTTCATATATGTGCAATTTCTGTATATATGCAACTTTTGTATATGTGCATATCCATTGGTGTATGTATGGAAGATATGTGCATATAAAAAATATGTGTCTATACAAAATTTATGCCTATATATTGCTTGAAGTTTTGTACAATTTTCGTCTATAGCCATATCTTCTGTATATATGAAACTTCTCTTGCACATATCTTTTGTATATGTACAATTTCTATATAAACACATAATCTCCATGTATGTTCAACTTCCAAATATCTTCATCTACCATACATGTGCAACTTTTGTATATGTGCATATCTTCCATTATCCATGCACATATGGAAGCACGGATATATATAATATGGAATATGCACATATCTTCAGTATATTGACAACTTTAATATATGTGAATATATTTTGTATATGCACATATCTTCTATATATGTGCACATATATCTTCCGTATATGTGCAACTTTTGTATATGAATATACACATAAGTTGTGCATATACAAAAGTTGTGTGCCACTTCGGTAACATGCACATATGATAGTCTCAAGATAATATGCACAATTTCTGTATATGCACATCTATTTCGTATATGCACATCTATTGTATATGCGCAACTTCCAAATATGCACATATACAGAAGAAATACACAAACTTTTGTATATGCGCATATTCATTTGTGCATAATGAAAGATATGTGCATATACAAAAAATTTGTATATACAGAAGTTGCGCCTATGTAGAGGTTGAGATTTTGCATAATTTCCGTATATTTAAAACGTCCATATATGTACATATCTTATGTATATGTGCAACTTCCATAAATATGCATAACCTCTATGTATGTGTAACTTCAGTATATATAACTTTCGTATATGTGCAATGTTTATATATGTGCATCTACCATATATTCATAACTTCCATATATGTGAATATCTTCCATATATATGTAACTTCCATATATATTCATATCTTCTATATATGCATGTCTTATATGTGCATCCGTATATATTTATGTGCAACTTCAGTATATATAACTTTCGTATATGTGCATCTTCCGTATATATGTAACTTCCTTATATGTTAATATCTTTTGTATATGAAACTTCCATATATGTACATATACGAAAGATATGCCCATATACAAAAAATGCGCTTATACAAATGATGTGCCCATACGACAAATGTGCAGATACGAAAGTTGCACAACTTCTATATATGTTAATATTATGTATTATATATCTTCTGCATATGTGCATATAAATAAGTTGTAGGCCTATAGAAGAGATACACATATACAAAAATTGGGTATATAGGGAGGTTGAAGTTGTGGATAGATATGTACGTATACGAAAGTTTCATATATACAAAAGATATGTGCATATACAAAAGTTTCACATATATGGAAGATATGTGTGTAACAGAAGATGTGTGTATAAGAAAGTCACACAACTTCTATATATGTGCATGCTCTGTATCATAATATTCCATATATGCACAACTTCTATATATATGCATATCTTTTGTATATGTGAAACTTACATATATGTGCCATATATGCACATATATGGTAGTTACACATACAAAAGTTGTCGATACATGGAAATTGCGTATATATAAGAGTTGTATACATAGAAATTATACATATATGAAAGTTTTGTATACATAAGTTGTGCATAAATGGAAATTGCACATATATGGAAGTTGTGTATATACAAAAAAATTATTTGAACATCGTATATGAAATTAGTTGAATCACATATCGTTCTCTACTCTTTGAGAACTAAGTCACTTTTAGTGGTACTTTGAGCATTAAGTCGCTTTCACTGCTAGGGGCATTACTAAAAACATACGGCAAGAGAGGCCTATCTCAACTTACCATGGTAAGGATAATATTAAAATGTCATTATCTGAACCTATGGTAAGTATAATATAAAAAATACTATTGCTTCCAAATTTAATGATAAGTTATGGGATGATAAGATCTTAGAGGGCAAAAGGAAGCTAAGGTATTATAAGTAGGTGATTAACCCCACTCTTACTAACTAGAATTATCTTTCTGTCTTGACCAATGTTAAGAAGAAAATGAACATTGCAAAGATAACTAATTCTCATGAACTTCAGAGTGAAAATGAGTGTTGGCCTATTGTCAAAACACTTGGGACGAAAGAATTTCCCCCCTTTCGATACTAAGATAGTTCAATTCATTGTAATAATTTATTAGGCACATTACATAAGGTTTTAAAAAAGATATTTTATTTTGTTAACATTTGAAAAATTAGTTACAATTAATAAAAGTTGAAAACTTAAATATTGGAAAACTTAAACATTTTAAATTGGGATTTAAAATTATATTTTATGTTTAAGAGTTTATTCGAAATTCCAATTTATTTTATTAGTAAATTAAATTTTTAAAATATTTATTAATGTTAAATAAATATAAATTTATAATGATTATATGATAATATTATATATATTAATATATTTATGAGTATAAGATCATATTCATATAGCTAGTTTTTTTTGTTTGAGTGAAAGAGATTAGAGGAATCAACAACTAGGCAAGTTAACCTCTAGTTCAGAGTTGGGTAAGTAAGACATCGACACCATTTCCAATAGTTGATCACAAACAAGGTGTGCCTTAATAAAGTGCAGCCATTTAGTGATATTTCTATACCTTGTAGTCAATATCAATATAATTACTTAAATTGGAATTAATTTTTTTTTATTTAATAATTTAACAACATATCCCTAAATCACATAAAAAATTTATACACAAAAAAAGTGTATTTGACAAAAACACACATTTGATTTTAACCAATTATAATTCCTTTAATAAAAAACAAAACCAATTTGAAATTGTCATTCATTCAAAATTTAACTACACTAACAAAAACTATGTCCAAATCCATAAATTTACTTACATTAAATTAAATTAAATAATGAAATAAAAATATATTGAATATTTGATTAAATTAGATATGCATATTTTTTTTTGTTAAAAATATCCTCATCTCCCAGCAATTTAAATGAAAATGCATGTATATAAAAATTCCTCAATTTACACCCTATGTTTATCCTTCCTATTAAAGAAAAAAATAATTAGAATATTAATTAATTTAATTTTGGAACTAAATAATCATATTAAAGCTAAAACTAATTTAAAGTTATAATAAATGACACTAAATCTATGTTTAAAACAAATATAAAATCAAATAAACCATTAACTAAAACTATATTAAAAATAAGTTAATAAAACTAAATTAAAAGATTAAAAAAACTAAAAATAAAATAAGATTATTAAATTTGGATATTTAAGTTAGATATATATGAGAAGTTTCAAAGTATTGATTAGTTTCAACAATCGTGGATATTGGAATAGCAAATGAGCTAGATGCAATAGCACTTCACACAATGAATGACAATGGATAAGGATGAGTTTAGCATTGATAGACTCAAAGGAAACATAGCAAAACATACTAGAGAAACGTAAAGAGTACGAACATGCCATAAAATGGAGGGGGACCTTGAAATTCTAGAAAAATGAGTGTTCATTGCATTTCCTAACTATTTAAATTTCTTTGATGGTCAAGTGATAGGTCAAAGGATTAATACAATGAAAAAATAATATACACAAAGAAAAATGTATTTTAAATAAAATTTCATGCTTAGTTAGTTCAACATGTTTTATAAATGTGTTTCAATCAAGCACATCGATGGAAAAACATTCCTCCTAAAATAGAGAAAACACTGCCTTAGACCTCCAATGACTATTCTCTCAAAATTTCTATACTAAAAATGTCTTCTCATCACTCTCAATCAATGTTGATCAAGTCCATTAAAGGAGTGTAAAGGAGTGACTATAGGTATCATAGCTACAACTATAATGAGGGGCACTAGGGGAAATTCCGAGTGCCAAAAATATTTTTCTTAGTTTCCTTCTCAATCTCGTTAAAGTGACACTTGTTATCAACATATTGTTGGCCACCAAAGTACAATTTCATAGATGTCTTTAAGGGATACTAGAATACAAGGATTCATGAGAAACAATGAAGCTTAAAAGAGCTTGTGACTCCATCAAACTCTAGGTCCCAATCTAAGCATCAACACTTAGGAAAAAATGCATTTCTATCCAAACATGTTGTGACCGCATCTATTCAAAAATATTTTAAAGAACCATAGAAGAAAACAACTCTATCAATGGAAATGATCATAAAAAATTATGTAGATACCTATCCCCACAATCTTAACCTAATTACAATATTATTTTGGTCTTTAGTGAATAATTTAGTTGGTTGAATGTTAATTTATTGGTTTTAAGAAGGTAATCAACCAAATCCATAAATTTACTTAATTTAATTTAAATTAAATGAAAATAAAAACATATTAAATATTTACTAAAATTAAATATCCATATTTTTTATTAAAAATATCCTTATCTCCCAAAATTTAAATCAATAAACATGTATATAAAAATTCCTCATTATAAACTTTATATTTATCTCTCATATATATATATATATATATATATATATATATAATATATATATAATTAATTTAACTTATATTAAACATAATATTTCATATGCAGTATTAAAAATAATTTTTTTTGTAAGATGAGGAGAGTCCATTCTATTATATTACTTCGGATTAAAACCATTACATAATTTTGGTTGCCTCAACCTGCCCCGAGGGGAAACCGGGTCTGTTGGCCACCTTAGGTTCTTGACATCCATCCAGAAACCAAAAATTTTAATTCTACTTGTCCATGCTAAATAAGCCATACATTCATGTAAACTCTTACATTTTCTCCTATTCATAGTAAAAGCAAAAAGGAACTGGATCTTTCTACTGTAACATAAATTATCTACTATCCTCAACAGAATTGCATCTCTCATACCCAAATCCTCAGCTATTTCCCACAGTTTTCTTTTGACCATCCTCTTCCGTTGTGCCCATGTTGCTCTTCTCAATCAGCTGTTGAATTTCATCAAGTTTCTTATCCTGCATCATCATTGTAACTTGAATGTTCTTCAGCTCTCTTCTCAGGTTTGGAATTCCCTGAGATAGCTCAGCCATTTCAACCGCCACTTGCTCCATAGCTTTGGCCAACAATCTCTTCATCACCCAATAAACATGTAATGCCTGTCTATAAAAAGTCATACGCCCTCTCATGTTTCCTGGATCAGGAAGTAAATATTCTGAATCGTCCATCTCAGAGCCAGATTGAGCCTAGGTTGTTTCCTCTTCCAGGTGTTGGATGATTCTTCTAATATCCTTATTGGTATTTTCACAATATGCTTGCTCAGCATACTGTATTCTCTTCTCCAAAGATCTTCGATACTTCCTTGCTGTAGACGCCTCCTGTCTCCCCCCCCCGATCTTCCTCTTCCTCTGCCATAGCGCCCTCGCCCTCTACCTAATCTTCCTCTCCCTCTGTAGCAGTCTCTGCGTCCCCTGCCCTTCACACCCGAGGCGCTGCCAAGTTCACCCTTGTCATCCTGCCCCGCCTTTCGCTTATCACCCTGCTCCCCTGCTTCCATCTCTTCACCTTCGACTGCTCCCTCTTCCTTTCGGCCCTTCTTATTTTGCTGCTCAGGTCCTTCCGGGTCGGAGTCAAACATTTCAACTTCATCATCCGAGTCCGTTTGGACAGACTAATAACAAAATTCATCATCGCCTGCCACAGGGTCCTTTCCTTTCCTCCCCGAGCAACCGCGTCCTCCAGTCTCTTCCTCCGCATCTGCGCGCATTCTTCTCCTGGTCGCCATCTGAATTCTTCCCTCCCTGCTGTCTGTCTCCCCCCTCTGTTCGCTCTGCTCTCCTCTACTTCCACCTGGTTTTTTTGTCGTTCCTCCCCTTGCCACACTCTTCGTAATAACATGGATCCCCTGCCTCGCCTCGGTTTTCTTACCTTCCTCGTTATCATTCCTCTGCAACTGATCTTCATTACCCCTCGCTCGTTCCTCATGCCACCTGCCTTTCACATGATATCCCACCTCTCCTCGCCTTCCTTCTGCACCATCGTACCTCCAGTCATTTTCCCTTGTCTTAATTCCATCACCTCCGATCGTCATTATGACCTCGCCGCCTTTTCTCGGGATTATATCTCTGCTTGAACTCGCCCTATTAACCGCCATCATTAACCTAACCTTCTTTGCCTCATCATAATTCCTCCCGTGCCCTATTCTTATTACATGATATGCCATCCTTCTCACCCCGATCGAGGGAGTATTAAAAACAATTTTAATTTAAAATCCTTTCCAATTTAAAAACATCTTATATATCACCCATCATAACATTAAATAATATATAGAGACAAATCTAACAATTTATCCATGAGCCACTGCATATATGAATAAATATTATGAAATTTAACGGAATAAATATCTGAAAGTTGTTTACTAACGAGACCAAGAGAGTTTTTGATTTTTTTTAATTTTATTTTAAAGAAAACTTCAAATGAATCTTGATGAAATTGATGGATCGGAAGATTTAAATGGATACACTGATTCACTGAGTATAAACGGATACACTCGGTGTGTATTGTTTCACTATGTGTTTATATCATAGATTTGTTTAAATCTTTTAACGAATTTAATAAATGGCAGACTTACGACAATCTCTTAAACTAACAGAGATTGTATTCCAGCTGATACAATCTATCTTATCATGTCATATATCATGGCGTACACACGAAATTTCATGGTTATGGAAATTCTGTGTCTTTGCGCAGGTATGTACCCTCGAGTAACTTTTCATTTTCCTCATATTAAGTAATGGAGGTTGATTCAACCCAGTCGATGACGAATATATCGTTTCCCTTAATTTTGAGGTAACCTGGAACATATTGTGTGGGCATTATAGGTGTTATGATTCTACCAATGCTACTATTCACCAATGCACAAGGGCCGCTAAAGGAAAAAATTTTAAGTACAATGTGTAGGATTTTCCAATCCATGTCATCCCTTAATAGATCTGTGGGTAACAATGATATTTGCTGGGTGAAGTTATGACATTAAAACTATATTAAAACAATGATATTTGTGATGTGTGCATGAATGTGCAATGTTCCGATATTTGCTTGTTGTGTGATACACTACTTGCACTTCTTCGCCAAGCCATCACCTCAAGGCCTACTTCAATTGTTGTTATGCACTAACAAGCATACCCAAAGGGGCAGCTGCACGGTGCATCTTACAGTCTCTTAAACTAAGACAGATGAGCGATTGATTTTTGTAACTAACCTGTGACCGTTCCAATCTCACGTTCGAATCTCAGCTATGACAATACCCCATTCTCAGCTTCTGGCTCTAGGTCCTCGCTCTAGCTCCTCTACCCCTTTCTGAGCTCCTAGCTGTAGCTCATGGGCACGCTCCGGCTCACTCTCACCCTCTGCTCTTTGGCAGGGATTACACTGCTCTTTGGTAGGGATTACAGGTTAGAACAGTGTAACACAGGAGGGGTGAGCTGGTAAATGGGCAGAGTAAATATCATTAATGTATTGCCATCTTTTAATCCACTACACTTATTCGTGAGATGTATTGCTGCCCTTAATCGTTTTACTCAGATGTATTGTAGTACTCAATCACTTCATTCACTAGTAAATACAACCCGCCTTTTTTGTCAGAAAAAAAAAACCTATCCCTAAAAATTCATGATGACCATGCATTGAACGAATGATCAGCTTAATACATGATTGTTGAGATTTGGCATATCGAATAATAATAACTAATGTATCAAGGCATATCGCCGTAAAACTCTCATATCAGCATATCGACTACTCGCATAGCCCACGTAATTACTCACAAATGCTGGTCAAAGCGGAAATATCTTCAGCGTGAGCATCTTCAAATTACCTCCCTAGGGTTCTTCCCAATACCATTACTTTCAGTCAGTTGATCGCCGTTGATACGTCGTTACTATTGGTGGTTCCTCCGCGTATCAGTGCTCCGCTTTCCTGAAATGTGATGCCATCTTTCTTGAAGATGCGTAAGTGGAAGATCCGCGTTCGGGTGGGAAGAGGCGTCCCAAATGAACTTACTTTTGAATGCTTACCTCTGGATGGTAATGGATCAACAACGACAATTTTTGGGACGGTTGGACATTTATTTGCAGTAGCAAAGGAGGAAAACATATGAAATAAACGAAAGCATAATTTTCAAATTAGCATACCTTCGTCATCTAACTTTCACATAATGCTCAATTAGTTGAATTTAAATTTCTGAAAACATTAGTATTTTGCAAATTTCACAACTTCAATATTTAATTTTGACAATATTTTACTATTTTTTTAACTAAAGAAATAGCAAAACAAAAAAGCTAATACCTCAAGAAAATAAAAATTAATTGCAATTTTAGGAAAATAAAGCATGATTAGTGTGCCCCGTAATTATATATATTAGTAATTCAAAGTAAAAAAATAATTTAATTTTGAATATGAAAAAGAAATATAATATTTTCACTACTTAATATGCAGATGAGTAAAAATAATTAATTTACATTTCACTTATAGGAAGAAATGGAATTTTTTGTCTAATTAATATAGATATTTAATTCACTCACAATTTTTTTTTTTTTTTATTACAGAGGAATTGACAACTGGGACAGCCTCACAACTCGCCTTACACGGGGTTGATTTTGGCCGCCACCACTATAACCCCTGGGCTCCGCGCCTGCCCACTATAATGCGTCACCAAGGTAAGTCTGGGGGATTTGAACTCGTGACCTCAAATACGGAGTCCACTTTATAGACGAACTACACCGCCATGTGACAACCAACTCGCCTACCCCCGTGGGGCTCAGAAAAGGTGAGCGGGCTTGGTCCAGGCAAGTATCCCCGCGACTAGTCAACACCCTCTCTCAGGTTTGAGCATAGGACCTCACCGTCTTTACGAGTCCAACTTTACCGACCAGCCGCCTCCGCCGACCTTTAAAGGTGAGCGGGTTGGCCCATGCAAGTATCCCCGCGACTAGTCAACAAATTCACTTAGGTTTGAACACAGGATCTCACCATCTTAACGAGTCCAACTTTACCAACCAGCCGCCTCTGCCGACCTTAAAAGGTGAGCCGACTTGGCCCAAGCAAGTATCCCTGCGACTAGTGAACGCCCTCGCTTAGGTTTGAGCACAGGGCGTCACCATCTTTATGAGTTGGACTTTACCAACCAGCCACCTCCACGGACCTTTATCCAACCACAAATTTTGCAATTGATATAAATATTATAATTACCGTTAAAAAATTTATTAACTAATTTTTAAATAATATTTGATACATTTAAAAAAAAATTATATCACATTAATTATTATTGGTATTAGTGATAGTAATTTATAAATCATGTATAAATAATACAAAAAGTTCATTGTGAAAAATCAAACCATTTTTTAGATATTATAAATTATTATAAATAAAGATGATAAATAAGATAATTATTACATATAAAGATGACAAATAGACCTATAAGGTGTAAATTAGTTGGTTTGTGTGGGGTTTGGTTCCCCCTAAATCTTAGTTTCAAATTTCATGGAGAGGGGTTGAGGATGGAAATCACTTTGTGGGATTTAAAACTATCAAGAGAGGCCGCCAAGTTGGCCGGTCTTCACAAAATCTTAGTGATAAATAAGAGTTGATCATTTTATTCCATCCAATAAGCAAACTAGCTCGACCCTAAACACACCAACATGCACTTAAGTTACAAAACAATTGTTTGGAATATAATTAATTTAGTTCAATACCAGTATAGATCTTAAGTACAGAGCTTACATGAGAGGAGATGTTCAAATTCCTTCATTGCAAAATACAATGTGCTATTTTTCATTATTTAAATTGTAATTTTGAATTCTAAATAGAATATATAAAGGACCAAATAAAAATTTTAACCATAACAACTTAATTTTTTTTCTTCTATATATAGATATATATGAATTTGATATTAACATAAATTAGTTAACATAGATCTTCAAATAGTTTATTTAAATCTCTTGTCGATTTTTTTTTTGAAAGTATAAGACTTAAACATCTCATTCACACATATTTTTTACTTCTAATTACTTTAGAGCATATTGATTTTTTTTTTTTAATTATAGCCACATTATTTTTCTATTTGGAACCTAATTTTTTATTTTTTATTTTATTTTAAAGGAGAATAGAGAGATGGGAAAACTTACACAACCCCTCATACTAGAGTGTAGAATGAGCCTCTCACCTCAACCAACATAGATCCGTCTTAAGTACGGATCTAACATGAGCCGAGGGGAATAAAATTTCTAATGTGCAAACTTTCTTAGAGTGTAAAATACAATGTGTTACTTTTCATTGTTTAAATTGTATTTTTGGATGCTAAATAAATTATATATAGGACCAAATAAATATTTTAACTATAAAAATTAAGTATATATATGACCAAATAAATGCTTTAACCAAAAAAAACTTAATTTTTTTAATGATCTATACATAATAAAACAATCCATGATTCATTGGTGACATATGACAAAATTCAATTGTGGCTTCCCATATAGAGTAAATAACATCGATCAACTCTACGCAAGAGTTTACAACTGAGGAAAATTTTCTTACATTAAACACTCGTGTTAAAAGGAAAAGAGAGCTTCTACTCATAAGAATGATAAAATCCTTATGAAATAGCCATGTGATTTAGTCCAACACTTTTTTTGAAATCCATGTGGTTTCCTCTAAAAATTTTCCTTCCTAATGAATCAAATATACTTTGTTTTTTTTTAATCCCAACGCTATGTAGGATTCTCTATTCGAATCACTCGAGGTGAAAATCTTCTTTTTGGTGTGTATAACTTGAGGGAACATTTTCCCCTTGAGGTAATCTTCCTTTTAGTGTGTATAACTTGAGGAAAGGTTTTCACCTTGAGGTATTTGATCACTCTCGGCGCATGATAGATCCATTGTTAGATGGATCGAAGTTGCTTCCAGTTGAGGGCAACAATGTCAGATTTTTAGATTATCATTATTATGTATATGTTTGAGATAACATTCAAAATTCACATTAGGTTTTCTTTGCTTGGCATGACCATATCGTTCTCTTTTTTAATTTAATTTGTGTTGCTTGCTTTGAATGGTTTGTATGTCTATACTTATGTGCATTAAGTGCTTTGCGTGTTAGTGTATTTGGATTTTAATGGTATGTTTGTGAACGTTACAGTTGTTGTGTTATATATATTTTTTTTGTAATCTACAGTAGGGCCTTTTCTATTATCAACAACCAGCAAAACTATGGACAAACACAGGTAACCTGCACCCGCCCCGAAGGGAAACCAGGTAAGAAGGTCACCGAAAGTCAAATATTGTCAACTTAAAAACTAAGTAAGTGCAGTAATAAGTTTAAAACATAACTATCAGCCTACGAACAAACTAATGCTATATCCTTATCGACTATTACATTCCACAAACTGTCCACAAAACTGATTCTCTTGATCCTAATAGCTAAAATTTGAAAACACAACAAAAACAAATCATTCAACCATGATCTCTGGTTTAACCTCTTCCTCGCAGTGCACCATGGTTATCAGCTTCAGCATGCTTTGGATATCCTCAAGTTTTCTGTCCTGTTTCAGAAGTGCGAAGTGCAGACTCTTCAATTCCTCTTTCAAGCTCGGGAACCCTTGCACTATCTCCATCATTTCTTCCGCAACTTGTTCCATTGCTTTAGCTAGCAAACACTTCATCACCCAATACATATGAAGAGCCTGTTTATACTAGGAGAGGCATCCCCTGGTGTTTTCAGGGTCCGGCATAAGAGAGCACCAATCTTCCATGTCACGATCAGAGGCCTCCTTCAGAACTCTATTTTCCAGATTCTCTATAATCCTTCTTATCTCCATGTTGGCCTCATTGTTGTACACGCGTTGAGCATCTCTGGCCATCTGTTTCGTAGTTCGACGTCCTCTTTTCCGTTGATAGGAGGACTGAGTCTCAGGATCATAGCTCCCAGCTTGCCCGGTTCTCCCTCGACCCCTGCTACCTCTACCCTTATCTCTTCTAGAAGGGTGACCACGGGTGTTACCTTGGCTTCCTTGGCCGACCTCGAACCTCCCTTTCCCCCTGCATTCATCCTTCCTGTTCTTCATCTCTCCTTCTCTGTAAATTCCATCTTCTTCCGTCCCCTCCTGCTCCTTCCTCTTGATCCTCTCCTCACTTTCTTTAAACCTCTGATGGTTATTAATCCCCTGAGAGTTGTCGTCCTCCTGAGTCCTCTACTTAACCGTCTTCCTCATCCTTCTGCCATCCTCTTCACTATTTACTCTTGCCTGCCTACATCCCTCCACCATATTCTCTTGCCCTTTTCGGAAACAGTATCCAGGAATTCTATGCCAGGTATCAATAGCCTTCGCCACCTTACAAGTCCTTAGTTTATTAGCATAGATACCTTCATCTGTTCCTGTTGATTTATTGCCACCTCTTCTGCACGCCACCAACTGATCGTCGTCGTTTCCCCTCCCTTCTTTCGCCATAATTCGCTTGGTACCTTGTCTCGAGGTTCTCTCTTCTCTGTATTCTCTCTTTGCATCCTTTAAAATGATTGCCCAAGAGTGAGGCTTGTGCTGACACGCACTACCCACCATCATTAATCTACACAGGGTCCTTTTCTCCACCCCGATTGGGGTCGTTGTGTTATATTTTTTTATGTGTATATGATTTTTTACTATTTAATGGAAACAGTCTTGTCAATAGTTTTCATGAGGATTGATAGTGCACATCTATTTCATTTAATTTTAGGTATCACAACTTTTGACAACTAATTAAATTCTAAATAGTGTTCCTCCAAGTATTACAAAATATATCTTTGAGAGTAGTTTTAATAATTTAGTGTGTCAAGATTACTCTTGAAATAATCTATTTCTTCGCTAATGTTTGAAATAATTTATTTTCTTCAAGAATATTTTGATGATTTTTATTTTTATCCTCACTTTATTTTGCAAAGTCAAGAAATAATGTATTTATGATTTTTTTTTTAATGAATGGTCAGATTTATAAAATTTTTACATTATTTGTTTCTCCGAACAATTATCACATCTCCTTCAAGAATATTATGATTTGCTTTCATGTCTATAAATATATACTTTCCTCTTATAAATGTTTTGAATACATTGTTGTATGCAATTATTTATTAGTAATTTTGAATGTATTTTGAATATATATAAGTATTTATTAGTAATTTGTTGTTGATGAAGATGGGAGACAATCTTGTCAAGGATTAATTTTCACTTTGCATGAGGATTGATTTTGCACATATTTTTCATTTTAATTCCAGGCATCGCAACTTGTGACAACTAATTATTTCTTAATAGTGTTCCTTTATATATTATTATAATGTATCTTAGAAAATGTTTCTTTAATAATATACAACCTCAATATTAACGACATCTAATGCAAGCAATTAAATAGAATTAGAAACATCTACACTAAAATCAATGCATATAGTGCAAACCATCAAATAGGATTAGAAATCCACATCTACACTGAAATCCATGCATCTAGTGTAAGCATTCAAATAGGATTAGAAACTCACATCTATATTGAAATCAATGCATCTAGTGCAAAGAAATCAAATATAATGAGAAATCAACATCTACACTAAAATCAATTCATCTAGTGCAAACAATCATATAGGATTAGAAATCATCATGTGCACTGAAATGAATGCATCTAGTGCAAGAAATCTTCTTCCCTCTCCCCCCCCTCCATCTAATTTTGAAAAATATTTTTAATAATTTAAATTCTCAATATTAACACCATCTAATCCATCCAATGCAAGGAATCAAATAGTATTAGAGAAAAACATCTATAGTGAAATCAATGCTTATAATGCAAGAAATCAAATAAGATTAGAAACCAACATCTACACCTAAATCAATGCATTTAGTGCAAACAATCAAATATAATTAGAAATCAACATCTATACTAAAATCAATTCATCTAATAAAAGAAATCAAATATAATTAGAAATCACAAAATTTATGTTGAAATAAATTCAACTAGAGTAAGCAATCAAATAGGATAAGAAATCATCATCTAAACTGAAATATGTGCTCTAGTGCAAATAATCAAATATAATTAGAAATCAACATCTACATTGAAATCAATGCATCTAATGCAAGCAATCAAATAGGATTATAATTCATCATCTACACTGAAATAAATGCATATAGTGAAAGAAATATTCTTCCCTCTTTCACCCCTCTATTTATATCTATATCCCACTCTATCTCTCCTTCGTCTCTCTATCTCACCCACCCCCCAAACACGCACAGACACTCTCTCCATATCTATCTATCTCTCCCTCCTTCTCTCTATCTCTCTCTTCACCTCCCATCTATATCTATATCTCCCTTTGTCTCTCCTTTATCTCTCTAAATCACCCCAAAAACATACACACTCTTTCTACATATCTATGTATATCTCCCTCCCTCTTTCTCTCCTTCTCTCTTCCCCTTCACACCCTCTCTCCCCTTTCTATCTCTCTTCCATCCTGCTCTCCTCTTTCCCTCTCTCTCCATCTCCCTGATCACTCCCTCTCTCTCTCCCTCCAATGTTTTCTCTCTATGTATTTATTCCTACCTCCCTTTCTCTTTCCCTCCAACTCCATCTCTCTCTACCTCCCTCTCTCCTTCTCTCTCTCATGTTCTCTCTCTCTTCCTTCCTTTCTCTACCTTCCTCCCTCTCCCTTTCTCTCTAGACTCCCTTTGTCTATCCCCCTCTCTGTGTCTCTTCACTCTGCAACTCTATCACTATCTCCCTCCCTATCTCCTTCTCTCTCCGTCTCTTCCCCATTTCATCCATCTCTCTTTCTTTGTCTATCTATCTCACCCCATAACATACACACTCTATCTCCATCTTTCCCTTGTCACTCCCTCTCTCTCTCTCCCTCTCTCCCTTGTCACTCCCTCTCTCTCTCTCTCCACTTTTTTCTCTCTGTGAATTCCTTCTTCACTCCCTCTCCCACCCTCCAACTCCATCTCTCTATCCCTTCATCATTTTCCTTACCTCTCTTCCCCTCGCTCTAGAGCTTCCCCTCTCTCTTTTTTCTCCTACCTCCCTCTCTCTACCCCATCTCCTTCTCACTCTCTCGCTACCCTCCAACCTTGTCCCTCTCTCCCTCTCCATCTTTGTGTCTCCCTTTCTCTCTCTTACCCTTATCTCTCTCTCTCTCTCTCTTCATTCCTCCACTCCCCTCTCCATTTTATCTCCATCTCTCCCTTGTCACTCCCTCTGTCTCTCCACCTCCATCACATTGTGTCTTTGTTCTTCCCTTGATATATATCTAGAGTTAATATATATCATGATATATTAATATATACTAGTACAATCACATTAAAAATATTAATGTGGCTGATAGAGCTGAAAGATTCATAAATATAACAAAAAAAACTATTGCACTACAAATAATGCCTTACCAATGCACACATTTACCTGATTAACCATGTATAAAAAGGTTATGGGTCAAATTTAACTTAATAAAGAAAAGAAATTATAAATGAATGTTATAAATAATAATGAGGAACTTATCATGGAGGAACTTATTAGAATTAGAATAATCTCTACTTCCTAGGAAATTGGTGGGTGGGAAGTGCCATGAATCTAATTTTTAAAATTTATTAAAAGTAATGGATGATTTTGCTAAATAAAATTTGATTATATATAAATGAATGTTATAAATAATAATGAGGGATTTATCATAGAGGAACTTATTAGAATTGGAATAATCTCAAATCCCTAGGAAATTGGTGAGCATATTCTCTTGAGAATCAAAATAAGCCCTCAATTAAAAAAATTAAAAAAAGTCAAGAGATCCTATCAACCTTAAGTTGAAATAAGAAGCCTTAGGCAATTGTAATATAACAAATTGAAAAATTTAATATTGCATTAATCCAAAGTTATTAAATTCAATGATATTATTATTAGATTTATTGATGTTTTTTACATAGCATGATAACAAAAATTATAATAAAATTACATCAAATTAGTATTTTCAAATATTAGAATATGGATGTGGAAATATTTATGTCTTTAAAGATTTCAATATATTCATAGCATATGGTTTTTATTTTTAAAGATTCATTTTACAATATTTAATTAAAAAAATATTA
>APFE030112867.1:0-15392 GCA_000404065.3 Pinus taeda
TATGTGTTTTATGGGTTATGCTCTCGCATTTTTTTATTTTCTTGTGATTTAGAATTCGTATGCAGGTAATTTCTGTACTGGGTTAAAACCTACACTGGACACGTCCATGAAGAATCCGGAGCACACCGACTGTCTAACTGAGCTCATCCACGGATCCCATTGGGATATTACTGGGGCCCACCACCTTCGTTCGACATTCTGAGGATTCATCAACTTGGCTAACTTCGGGGCATGACTTTGATACCACTTGTAAGGACTTTGGTCGTATACCCAACAACCATGACATGAACTAGTCATACAACAATGCTTGTAACCAACATAAAATCATGTAAATATCATGTAAATATCATGTAAATATCAGAGATAAGACAGTCATTAAATCCACATATAAACAAGTGAAAAATTTAGGGAACTTAACTTTTATTAATCATAGGAAAATCTGACTAGGTTTGGGACTACCATGTACCACCCGACCATATACATTGTTGAACCAAATCTCTCTTTCAGCCAATCACCGTCGTGTTGTATTCCAAGCATGAATGTGGGATCCCATGGAACAACCAATCCAATAACAACCAAGGGAATCCAGAGGTTAAACCACCTCCACCCTCATCAACCGTGATCACACCAAAATCGGTGCTCCAATCACAACCAAACCAAACTTGGAATGCCATATGAGATCCATCATTATCCTTGAGGAAATTTCCATCTCCTTGTCTCTCAGGCTTTACCGCAATCTAAACCAAGATCACTAGGCCTAAAACCGAGACTTCTCCCTCAAGATTTATAGTTTATCCCATCAAAACTGATCAATGGATTCCTAGGCCTTTGGGAATTAAACTTGAGACCACCTTCGCCCTAGATTCTGAAATTCGCCCAGCAACCCAAATCTCAAAAAACAAAAATAAACATCCCAACACAATGGCATCCAAAAAGGCAAGGCTAGGCTGAAAACCATTGTCATAACCTAGCAAGACCATGCCACCTACAACAAGATAACCATACACCAACATGCAAAGCCATGCATGTCCAAACTAGCTAGGAAATCACACATGCAAAAGGTTACTTGCAAGTATTCCTGCTGAAGTTGCTTGATCCTACTTTGCTTCCTTAACCTTGCTTGCTTTTCTTTTCCCTTTGCTTGATTTTCCTTCCTTGCTCTAAGTCTAAAATGCTCCAAGAAACTTTGAGTGGCCAAGAGTGAGAGAGAGAGAGATTAATAATGAGAGAGCTCCAAACTTGAACTGACAAAAGCCATGAATTGGTCATCTAAAGCCTTTTTGTTAATGAGGCCTCTATTTTATTCATTTTCCATTATTTTCCTTCATTTTCCTCCTCAAATGCAACCTGTGACCTTTCACCTTACTTTTCTCCTAATTTCCTTTATTTTCATTAATAAATGTGCCAAAAATGCATTTTTTCCTTTTAATGCCTTTGCCAATTTTCCTTAGCCAAACACACATCCAGTAATGCCCACTAGGATATCTTTGCTCAACCTTCATCTTGGAATAAGTGTCCCTTAATCGTGGTCTTATTTTAACTTTATTAACTTTTATTTCATGAAATTTTCACAAGGGTTGTACAGGTCAATTGGATTGGATTGTTGCGGGAGAAAACAGGAGCAATGATGCATATCATCGCATGGGTAATCTAGTGTGGTCATAGATTCCATGATGTCCTAATTAGATTGAACAATGGGGTTACGAGGTTCAAATGGACCACTTGATGTTGTGGATGATGAAGCACTTGAAGCATCACCATGGGAGACAAGGTTCACATACATAACGTCTTCTATGATATATTGGTGACAAGTGGATTCAAGCTCCACTGATGTTGAGACCAAAGTGACGTCAAAAGATGATTCTAAAGATGCACACTCAGAGACTCCCAAGGAGTATAACTATTTTGATCCCATGGATTATTAGAAGTAAAGGATGGGTACAAATTCTTTTGTCATTTCTACATCAGGAGGATTAATTACAATGGTGGGTTGACTAGCCTCTTGCCCCAATGAAGGAGAGGTGCCAAGGGTCATAAGTAGAGGATTTGAGACTTCAATATGAGTGAAATCCATATTGTGGTGAACAACAAGAATGTTGTAAAAATATGAAATATGAGGGTAGTGATGTGAATAGTGTCCATACGTATCACACAAAGCATAGGGGTGACTCGTGCATAATATTTTGTTCTTCTTGGACAATTCAAGCAGGGTGACGTGCACCTCAAGAGAATTTGGGTATGGTTGAATTTTGTCCAAAGAAATCAAACACTTTAAAAGGGGGAGAGTGAGAAAATGATTGGTGGTGTGGCCATAAATTTCGCACAAAGTGCAAGGTGGAGTAGGCATAGGTTCCAAAGTTTGAGTGGTTATCACTTGGGTTGTCTTATTTGTGCCCCCCTCTTTCCTAGCGTTGCCCCCCTTACCAGCTTCTTTTGTAGTAGAAGAATACTTTCATTGAGGTTGTGGTATAATTTAAGCAGTGGAGGTGGTAATAGGAAGGAGCTAGACTGGTCTCACAGTTGTGTAGGGCTTGAGTAGATTAGGAGGATTGTTTGAAGGAGGTTCCATATACCAAAATGGATTCTCCAGTGTGAGATTCGGAAAACTCGACATAGACATCATTGGAGTTTTGACTATTCCTGGTGGTTGAAAAAGGAAAGGTATATGATCGAATGAATAATGTCCAGGAGGAAACCCTTCCAAAACATTAGTCAAGTTTGGAGTAGCAGGTTCCTGAGAAGTTGGTTGCTAAGAAGAGATATTGAATTGTTGAGTAGTTTGTGACTCTTGAAGCATGCAAACATTAGAGGAGCTAAGCTCAATTGAAATAGTCAATGGGCCATAATAAACCCAAAGAAGTGAGGAATCTTAATAGACTCTTGGACTAATCTCAGTAACAGAAGGAACTATACTATTTCCAACCATCGAGGAAATGTAATTCTTGGAGATGCCTTATGTTGAGGATCATAGTATGTCAATTGATCTATGGTGACAATCTCCCCATATGGGGGAATCTCATGGTATGATATATAGATGAACATATTACCTTCATGGCGTATATGAAATTATTTTCTAACAAGAGATTATATTCTAAAGGGGTGTCAATAACCTCTACGTTTATCAAGACCTGCTTGTCGGCCAACACGATGGGAAAATTTTGGTACAAGCCAACCCAATTGCAAAGGGAAACCATCATATGCATGAAGGGTGATAGTAGAGGGTATAATTTCTTGTGAGCCAAGTTGTTTCCAAACTTGGGAGGACATCACGCAGGTGAATGCCCCTTCATCAATGATACACCATTGGGAAATGATGTTCTTGATAGAAACTAGTATCTGGAAAGTATCAGATGGGGGAAGATGAGAAGTTTCTAATTTTTCAACATCAAATACAATTATGTGATCATCTGGAGGATAAATAATGCCCAAAGAATAGAGTATAGCCTTTTATTGTGAAGGGAATTTTTGGTGGACTTCTAGAGTTGACATGGAAATGAGAGACTATGCCAATTTATCTACTATTATGTAGTGATGGGAATCCCTAAAATTGGGATCATTTCTATTTAATGGCACCCTGGGGATCTTGGGAGGAACCTCTACCTTAATTGGAGGGATCTAGAGGGTAAAATTTGAAAATGAAGGAGGATCTATGGTATTTTTCAGTTTCTTCTCAATGGATGACTTCTCAAGAGGTGAATCATATTGATGTGACCGAGTCTGAAGGTTGAATTCATTAAAATTCACCATCAAAATGTGATAAGTTCCATCCCAAGGTTGATTAGGTTGTGGAACAATAGGATTTTGATCTCCTTGAGGAACTACTCCTTGGGTGGGAAAAGGATTCCCAAGCATTAATGGCTTCATAGAAGGAGAAGTATAATGAGGAATAAGTTGTTTCTCTTTCAAGGCAGCTTCTTGGTTTTCCCATGCCTGACACATCTAAGGGAGAAGGGGATAGTTGTGTGTGTAATGAACATAAGTATCGCAACATGCACAAGGTTCATTCGTATGAATATCCTTGTTCTGATTGGGTTAACCACCATGTTGTTGGGTTGCAGCATTAGACTTATCACCTTGGTTGTCACTAGGTTTTTTACCTTCTTTTCTTTAGTTAGCCTGAGATGGTTGATTTTGCTTTGCTTTCCCTTTATTTTGTTCTTCTATTTAGCGGTATTGGCAACTTCGTTTTGACCATACACCTAACCTATTTGAGGCGATGGTTGTTGACGCAAAGGGTGTGAAGGCATCAGAGGTTGAGGTTCGAAATCCTGAAGAGTTAGAGCACTAGGCAATGCAAAAGGATAGCAAGGATTCATGGGTACATTGGGATGATAAGGTTGAGCGCTATCTAGCCCTAGCATCAACTGATATGAATGGGAATATGCATAAGAATTAGTTGTGCCTTGTTGTGATGTAAATCACAAAACATTAGGGGAGGGGTAAGCGTAAGTGGCATTGGGCCCTCCCTGAGGTTAGTCATATCCCATGTGACCTTGTGGATATGGGGAAGGATGTTGATAAGAAACCTATCCAATCACAGCAATACTGAAATTTGATGCCCTCAATGCAGAAGAAGCACCAAGGTGGGAATGTTAAGAAGAATAGTGTAAACATAACCCAATTAGGCATAGATTATATGAAATTGAAGAGCCTTTTGAATAGCCTCTTCTTTAGTTTTGGGGAAGTTGGATGCAACATCTTTGTTGATTAGTACAAGGAGGGATTTCAAGAACCAATCCAAAAAATACTCGATCCTCAAACTTTGGAGCCTTTCAAAAGCTCTTATGTTTTCATTATTCATGGACATGATCATAAATATGGATCACAAAGGTTTGTCGACATGTGGTAAAGAGTCCAAAATTGGTATCATAATGGAAAATTAATTGAAAATATGACAAGGAAGAATTTGCAAGAGTTTCAAACACCTGATGTGAAGTATGTGGTTGGTATACATACCATTTGGTAGCTACACATGTCAGTGTGTGTTGAAATAGGAAAAGATGAATAGAATCCTCTGTTATGGAATTGGAGGAACACCATATATGAAAGGATCGTATGTGATTCGAAGGATCCTCTCTATAGTGTTCTTCAAACTTGGGTATGTCTAATGGAAGACTTGTTGGCATGGGGGGCCAATTAGAATAATGTTGAAGAGGATCATTAATGAGTGGATTCAAGTCAGGGAGGTTTAAACTAGACATATAGGGAAGAAAGGGTTGGGTAACAGACATTCCTTGTGAGGTTCCTAAGGGACCCTGATTATTACTAATGTTCCCACCATAATTTCCTATGTTGTTGATGATAGAATTGGGGTTTACATTTACACAAACCATGGTAGTATATTCGGGTTGAGAGGACTCAGAATTTAAGGAAGAATTGGATGAAATGTAAGAGCTAGAATCCAAAGGTGGACTAGGAGAAGGGACCTTGACTCGTTGAGCAGGTGTAAGTAGATATCCTAAAAAAAACCAAGGATGAAGACCACATAGTCTTTGTGAATAATGCCTTAGAGATGAAATGGTGTCAAGGCAATAATGGATCTAGATGGTTAAAGGAAAAGGAAGATGATGTTGAATTTTCCTTACGATGTAGATCATTTTTTAGGCTAATCACGCACACAAACACAATAGGAACTCTCAACTTACAAGAACTTTGCAGAGTGGAAATATTTAGTAGCGAAATCAATTTAGTACATAGAGATTTTAGTTGAAAGATTGATTATTTTATTAATGCATCAATAAAATCATTATGAGGCTCCCTTACTAGGGGTCATGACCCTCGATCACTACTACAACAAGTATACACAATATACAAATTAATGCTTATGATATGTTCCTTTAGATCTAAAATCTTCCCAATAAATGAGAAAAAATACACATGAATTACTTATTGATACACCCCTTTTATCAGAATCCCTTTGTCCTCATTTTCCCTTAACACCTGGCAAGTCCTTTTCCTCCTTTACCAAAGATAAATACCCCTCTTTCCACCAGTTTCTCACATTTTATTTTCTCCTTCAAATGCACTACACATCAGCCTATAAAATATAAACAACTCACACTCCCTTATATCCTTCAAGGTGATAGTTACATATTAGCCCTTATACATTGTTTTCCAAAGCTCCTTTATGGATAGACTTCAAAATACCACACTTAGAAACCAATCTACACACCATACAATCCCTCCATATTTTCCTTTGATCTTAACTCTTTTCCTGAAGACAACTCGATGCCTTTGTTCCAATTCTTATGCTAATTCAAACTCTTTTAGGGCCTGAATTTACCACTGAAATCTCTGAAACTTTTTGAGGAACTTTGTCCCTCCACAATATACTTAAACTGAGGCTTATTAGGCATCTTTCAAGGCTCAAACCTCCTCCATATACACAAAATAAACATCATATCAAAAGCATAATTAAATCGACTTGAAACAACCCTATCTAGGGAACAAAACATACACCGAGATTTTTTCTTTCTTTCTGGGCAAATTCAGCCTACCTACTAGCACAAGACAACCCATAAACTTGCACCTTTTCCTCTCTGTGGCTCTTTCTAAGGTTTTGTGTCTTATTTGGTTGGATATGCTTCGATGCGTTGGAACCCTCGGCCCTTTCAGTGTTGTACCTAGTTTTGTTTTTGGCACAAATATGAGGTCCAACATCCTTTTGTTCAGAAACCAAATACAAGTAGATAATGATGATTTATCTTAACTTGATAATTACTTGTGAATGTTTGTTGCCTTATTATTAAATATTATTTAATCTTCATCAATCAATTACCATATAAAAAACATAAATATCACAAAGAGACTAAGAACACCAGAAATTAGGCTCCAAGCCAGGGTAATGTTAGGTCCCTATAATACTAGTGATTCCCCCATTATTATTGTCATTTTATCCCTTATTGCCATTGTTGTGCCCCTATTGTCCCCATATTATTATTATTGTGCCCCATAGAAGCCCACTATTGTTATTTTTGTGCCGTTATATTATTATTGTTAGGTCGGCTTTGGTTATATTGTGCCCCCTTAGACTCCTATATATAGAAAGGAGGTTTTTTCATTTGTATCATCCAATAATTATTCATTTGTGTAATGTAAAGGAGGTTTCCCCCTCGAAGAGGCTGATTTCTAAGGCGTTGATCTATCTTTTCTATCTTTTGTGAGCTGGTTTCATAACATTGGTATCAGAGCTTCGATTCTAGGGTTTCGCTGCTCCAAACAGGTCATCGTGGAATTTTTGCTATAACTTTTTTTTGCGATGTTTCAGAAGTGAAAACAAAAACCCATTTGAGCCAAAATCTCTCTGAACCTTAGATCCAAATTTCAAATCTTGTATCCTTATATTTTCGGATATATGATCCAAGGAAGTTAGGGTTTTTGCAGGATCCTGAATTATATATCAAACAAGTGACCTAGGGAAAATCATCATAACTTTGTTTTTAAGCATCAGATTGAAATTTCATAAGAAGTTACAGAAATAGGATAGACTATAATTTTCTTTAGATCAGTTTCAAATCCTAAGGTCAAAACAGTGACACGTGGCACTTCATACAAGCTCGCTCCACTGAACCAGTCTATAATGAGGTCATCATGGGAGATTTGGCATAACTCTTCATTGGAGAATCCAATCTTGATCAGACTTGTGGGGTTAGCAAGAGTACTTAGAGGGTTACCGCAAGAAACAATTTCAGACCTTGGAGAACTAAAATTACAGAGATACAGTATATTCAATATCGAGCTCCTACAAAGTGAAAAAAGGTGTGTAGTTTTTTTAAATTTTTGCATAAGCTTGGTTTGAAAAATTAGTTTGAAGGAATTCAAAAGGCATAGTGAAGAATTATTATCAATAATTGATGCCCCAAAGAAAATGAAAACACCTAGTAAGCAACCTAAAAGCTCTAGCATGACTCATAAAGAAGAGGAAGAAATGCAACATGATCTATCAAAATTACGAGACCAAGTGCAACAAATTTCACTCGCACAAAAAGTAACAGAAGCTAAGATGGATGGTTTAAATAAAGACGTAGAAGCTAAGATGTATGGCATGGAAGCTAAGATGTATGGTTTAAAGAAAGGCATAGAAGATAAGATGAATTATGTGGAAGCTAAGATGGATGGCGTGGAAGCTAAGATGGATGATTTAAAGAAAGGCATGGAAGCTAAGATGGAAGATTTGAAGACATATTTGACAATGTTTCTACAAGAAATGTTTACAAATGGCGAAAGGTTAGTAAAGGAAACTCATGGTGAGAACAAAATAAATGTTAAGCATGATTTCATAGACTCTAACGTTGGATTTAAGAACCATCATGTTCCAAAGATCGATATGAGGAAGTTTGATGGCAAGGATCCCATAACATGGATACTGCAGATGGAGAATTTTTTCGATCTCCATAATGTGCAAAACACATAAAAGGTACGAATTGCAACTTTATATTTGGAACCAATCAGTTTGTATGGTATCTATGGATTTTCTCTCGTAAACAAATTTTCACTTGGGTTATTTTTATGGATGAAATGATAGCACATTATGAGGATACAAAAAGAAACACTTTTTTTGTTGAGATTTGCAACAAGAAATGCTAAAAATAGAAAATGCTAAAAATAGCACTGATATAAATAGTCGGGCTATAAATAGCAGTTCAGCCATTGGTGATCTTAGCAACAATGGGTGAAAAGTGAAAGTGCTAAAAATAGCATTTCGAGATCCCTTCTTATTTTAGTCAGTCCCTCAACTAAACATAGGAAGTAAAAATCGAATTTGATATCAACAGCAGTTTGGAAATTAATTAATTAATTCATCTTAAGTTAATTAGTTAAGGAAAATCAAGCTTGAAGTCTATGTGAGGACATGCAACAGTTTCTCCTTTGATTGAGGAATTTAACCTTCATTTAAAGAGATAAGGATGAGTTGTAATATTGAGTTGTAATTAGTTGACTTAGTTTAACTTAGTCAAGTCCAGTTAGATTAATTTAACAGTTTGTTAAATTAATGGGAGTTCAGTTAGTTGATGATTGCATGCATGTAACTACTGTAATTTAGATAACTGAAGATTCACTCATGGATAACTCATGCATGTCAGTTCAGTCAGAGACCCAATTGAGATCAGATGGAGGGACAATGTACTATCAGTTGCTAGGATATTCCTTGGTGAATATTCCATGCATGCAGAAGGAATATTATTCCTTATGGATTGCGCAGTTGGACTTGAGGTTACAGTGAGTGTGATGAGGCCAATTCACACATGTGATATCATTGGACCCCAATCAAAACTGTACAAGGAAATAGGAGGCTTGGAGGGCTTGAGGAAGATATATTCTATGTCTATTGAGTTTGTGAATAGTATTGTTTGAGTGCAGAGAGATCAGGATAGCTTGAGAGCTAATTCGTTTTGTAACTTGAACAAGATTTCCACTTGTATGATAATCCAGAGTTGGGGTTTCAGGCTGGTGCTTTCCCCAGTGATATATCTTCTGTGTTATGGTTGATTACTTCTCATTCTCAATTATATCTATTCATGCTTGATGATGCTCATATCTGTTTGAGCTTCCGCAAAGTTTATGGTAGAAGTAGATCAAGTATTATGCTTTATGACATTGCATATATCAGGTTGATCTACAGGTGAAAATTCTACATGGTATCAGAGCAAAGGTGATCAAGGAAGAACAGTATACAAGCAGGAGAAGTACGAAGTTTGGTTTCTGAATATTGAATTGAGTTATTATCACATCTATTTCACCGATGGTGTTCAGTGGCTTAAGACTCGAATATGCCCTTGATGGCAGTTCGAATTATATAGCCTGGAAGGATCGCATGGAGGTAGTATTGGAAGATAATTGTCTCAAGGACTTCATTGATCAAGAAGTCCAAAAGTCGACCTATGCTACTCAACTAGCAGAATGGAAAAAGTGTTTGGCTAGAGCAAGGAGAATCCTCCTGGAGGGAGTTCGAGATCACTTTGTCTTGAGCCTCCATGGGAAGGAGACTCCATTTTCGATGTGGAAAACATTGAAAGATCTTTATCAGAATAGCAGCAATCAGAGGAAGCTGGCACTGAACGACAAACTTCGCAAGATCAAGTGTGAAAATGGCGACAC
This sequence comes from Pinus taeda, assembly GCA_000404065.3. Classification (NCBI taxonomy): domain Eukaryota; kingdom Viridiplantae; phylum Streptophyta; class Pinopsida; order Pinales; family Pinaceae; genus Pinus; species Pinus taeda. Next base: position 10,099 of record APFE030112867.1, read on the forward strand.
AATCTCTACGTTCTTGAACAAGCTCACCACCTACAGGGATGAGCTTGCAAGTGTAGGGGTCGTGACTGCTGATGACGAAATTGTGAGTCTAGCACTCCTCGGTCTTCCTAAGAGTTGGCATAGCTACCAGGACTCGGTTAATGGAACAGGGAAACAGCCAGATTGGGAATGAATTTGGTCAGATCTGATGCAGGAGGAGATAAGATGAAGCACCATGGATGGATCTTCATCAAAACAAGATGATGAAGAAAATCTAGCATTAGCGAGTAAAGCTAAGAAAGGGAAAGGGAAGGAATCCCAATCCAAATCTTCTCATGGTGGGAAGAAGGTTGACAAGTCGAAGGTGCGATGCTTTCACTGTCATGAAGTGGGCCATTATGCTATGCATTTCCCACAGAAGAAATCCAAGAAGGGTTCCTCAAAGGGATCTGATGGTGATGCACTAGCTTCACAATTTGAGTTGGATTTCTTGCTTATCGCTTGCATGGTTTCATCCATGGTGGGATGTGTTTGGTACCTGGACAGTGGAGCTTCTTTCCACATGTCCAGTGACAAGAATATTTTGAGTACATTGGAGGAGAAGGATCTCCAGATGCAGATCGAGATGGGCGATGATGGAAAATACTGTGTCTCCAGTGAAGGCACAGTTGTGTTTCAGAGGGAGCATGGTGCTCCTCTCACCCTATCTATTGTTAAATATGTACCAGGTTTGAAAAAGAATCTTGTGTCTGTTGTTATGCTAGAAGATAAAGGCTATGATGTAGTCTTTAGTAAAGGAAAAGTGTTCCTGAGGCATATCGGCACCCGACAGACCAAGCGAATAGGGATTCGAGTAAAGAATCTCTACGAGATGGAGGTAGATGAATGTGCTGCACTGAGTTCCAAAGCAGAGGTGGTGCAAAGCCAAGATGTTGGTGAGCTATGCCATAGGAGACTGGGCCACTTGCATCACGGGGCCTTGAAGATCATGCAGCAAATTTCTACCGGCTTACCCAAGGGAAAACTGGAGCAAACAGACACATGCAAAGGATGCAACCTGGGTAACTATGCAAAAGCTTCCTTTCAAGATTTGTATAGTAGAGTTGGAGCAATCCTAGAGCAAGTTCACTCAAATGTATGTGGACCATTCTTTACAGCCTCCTCTGCTAAACAAAGGTACTATGTTATTTTCATTGATGATTTTTCTCGTAGATGTTGGATCTACTTTATGGAGAAGAAGGATCAAACCTTCTTGAGGTTTTGTGAGTTTAAAGCCTCGGAAGAGATAGAATTTGGGAAGAAAGTAAAAGCCTTGCATAGCGACAATGGTGGAGAGTATATCTCCCAGTAGTTTAAAGACTTCTGTGTAGTAGAAGGAATTAAAAGGGAACTGACGGCACCCCACAACCCACAACAGAATGGGGTGGCCAAAAGGAAGAACAGATCTATTGTGGCAGCAGCTTGAGCGATGTTGCATGACCAAAGCCTACCACTTCATCTGTGGGCTGAGGCATGCAATACAGTGGTGTACATTCAGAATAGAAGTCCTCATCGTATTTTGGGGATGAAGACACCTATGGAGGCCTTTTCGGCGAAGCGACCAAATGTGAGTCACTTCTGCATCTTTGGATCACCAGTTTTCTGTCATGTGACCAAAGAAGCTCGGAAGAAGCTAGACCTAATAGCTGAGTTGGGGATACTTGTGGGGTACACAGATACACCCCACAACTATCGTGTGTTTCTTCTTGCCAGTCAGAGGACCGTAGTGCGCAAGCATATGAATTTCGACGAGCAAAGATCCATGCGAGTGTCACGTGAGAGGGAGCTCAAGTTGCATGGCGATGAGGAACTTTTGTTCCAAAGGAGGAGGAGCCTCCTGATGATGTGGATCAGCCACATGTAGAGGATCTAGTAGTGGAGACCACCACTCCTGGAGAGTCTTCCAGAGACAGGCAAAAATGCTCACGGGAAGTTGATAGATTGATGCAAGATGTGAGAGAGAATGTGGGGCAGCCATCCTCTCATCACAGACAGAGGAGATCTCCCAAGAGATACACTGGCTACATGGCCCTGGTTGGGGAGTGTGTAGAGACCGAACCTTATTCTTTTCAGGAGGCAGTGCAGCAACCAGTCTGAGTTGACGCAATGGTAGAAGAGTACGATTCTATCATGCGGAACAGTGTGTGGGATGTTGTCCCTAGACTTGCGGACAAATCAGTGGTTAGTTCCCGATGGATTTACAAGGTAAAGCAGGAAGCTGATGGCAATGTTGAGAAAAACAAGGCAAGGTTTGTTGCCCGAGGTTTCTCATAGGTTGAGGGGATCGACTACGATGAGACCTTTGCTCCCGTAGCAAGGTACTCATCTATCATATCGATGCTAGCTCTATCAGCTCAGATGGGTTGGAAGATCCATCAGATGGATGTGAAGATGATGTTCCTCAATGGGAAGATTGAGGAAGAGGTATACATTGAGTAGCTCGAAGGATTTGAGACCTTCGATCGCGAGTTTCATGTTTTCCGACTCAAGTGAGAACTGTATGGGCTAAAGCAAGCACCTCGTGCTTGATATACCAGGATCGACAACTATTTCATTGGCTTGGGCTTCACCAAGAGTGAAGTAGATGCGAGCCTATACCACATCATGGTAGATGGTAAGCCCTTGATTATTGTACTTTATGTCAATGATCTGATTTTGACAGGTGATGAGCAGCTGATACAGTCTTGCAAGGAGGACCTTGCAAGAGAGTTCGAGATGAAGGACATGGGCCTCATGCACTACTTTCTAGGCAAGGAAGTGTGGCAGAAATATGGGGAAGTATTTGTGTCTCAAGGCAAGTATGCCAATGAGATACCCAAGCGTTTTCACATGGAGAAGTGCAAGCCCATGCAGACTCCTCTAGCTATGAACTGCAGGAAGGAGGATGCTACTTCAGGTGAGGTAGTAGCTACTACTGTTTATCGGCAACTGGTGGGTTCACTCATGTATCTGGTGAACACACGACCCAACTTATGCTTTGCGGTGAACTAGTTGAGTCAAGCTATGGTTCAACCTGCCAAGCTGTTTTGGAAGGCAGCGAAGCATATGCTGAGATATCTTAAAGGCACTACACAGTACGGATTATGGTACAGACGGATAGAGGGAGTGAAGCTGCAAGGCTTCACGGATGTGGATTGGGCAGGTAGTCCATCAGACCAGAAGAGCACTTCTGGAGGAATCTTCAACCTTGGTTCAGTTGCAATTTATTGGTATAGCAGGAAACAAAGATCAGTTGCACTTAGCTCAGGAGAGGCTGAATACATGGTTGCGAGTCAAGCAGCATGTGAGGCCATTTGGATGCAGAAGATTCTAGTGGGATTGTTTGGTCAGATGATGGATCCTATGGTGATATACTGTGATAACCAGAGTTGCATAAAACTCTATGAGAATCCAGTGTTTCATGACAGGTCCAAGCATATAGATATATGTTACCATCATCTACGGGATTGTGTGGTCAAGAGGATCATGATGTTGCAATATGTTTCGACCAAGGAGCAAGATGCAGATATTTTGACAAAGGCATTGTCAAAATGCAATTTCGAGTTCCATAGAGACAGGATCAGGGTTGCTGATAATCCCTTTCTTGTTGAGAGGGAGTGTTGAGATTTGCAACAAGAAATGCTAAAAATAGCACTGCTATAAATAGTCAGGCTATAAATAGCAGTTCAGCCATTGGTGATCTTAGCAACAATGGGTGAAAAGTGAGTGCTAAAAATAGATTTTCTAAAAATAGCATTTCGGGATCCCTTCTTATTTTAGTCAGTCCCTCGACTAAACATAGGAAGTAAAATTCGAATTTGATATCAACGGCAGTTTAGAAATTAATTAATTAATTCATCTTGAGTTAATTGGTTAAGGAAAATCAAACTTGAAGTCTATGTGAGGACATGCAACAGTTTCTCCTTTGATTGAGTAATTTAACCTTTAGTTAAAGAGATAAGGATGAGTTGTAATATTGAGTTGTAATTAGTTGACTTAGTTTAACTTAGTCAAGTCCAGTTAGATTAATTTAACAGTTTGTTAAATTAATGGGAGTTCAGTTAGTTAATGTTTGCATGCATGTAACTACTGTAATTCAGATAACTGAAGATTCACTCATGGATAACTCATGCATGTCAGTTTAGTCAGAGACCCAGTTAAGATCAGATGGAGGGACAGTGTACTATCAGTTGCTAGGATATTCCTTGGTGAATATTCCTTATGGATTGTGCAGTTGGACCTGAAGTTACAGTGAGTGTGATGAGGCCAATTCACACATGTGATATCATTGGACCCCAATCAAAACTGTGCAAGGAAATAGGAGGCTTGGAGGGCTTAAGGAAGATATATTCTAAGTCTATTGAGTCTGTGAGTAGTATTGTTTGAGTGCAGAGAGATCAGGATAGATTGAGAGCTAATTATTTTTGTAACTTGAACAAGATTTCCACTTGTATAATAATACAGAGCTGGGGTTTTTGGCTGGTGCTTTCCCCACTGATATATCTTCTATGTTATGGTTGATTACTTCTCATTCTCAGTTATATCTGTTCATGCCTGATGATGCTCATATCTGTTTAAGCTTCCACAAAGTTTATGGTAGAAGTATATCAAGTATTATGCTTTAGGAAATTTTGTATATCAGGTTGATCTACAGGTGAAAATTATACATTTTTTAGCCAATTGATAAATCTCAAACAAAAGGGTTCAATGATAGAGCACATTGAGTACTTCCAAAAATTGAATATAAGGGTAAAAGATATTCCAGAGGAGCATAGGATTGATGTTTTCATAGGTACTTTAAAGGATAACATCCAACATGAAGTTCACCTTTGGGAACCTATTCATTGGAGAAGGTGTTCAAGTTGGCAAGAAAAATGGAAAGAAAAATTATGGAAACAAGGAAGCCTACCACTCGCAATCATAAAGATGGAAGTGTTGTTGCCCCTAGCCATCCACAACCTACAATTTTGACACCACAACAGTTGGAATAAAAAAGAGAAAAAGGGCTTTGTTACAGTTGTGACATCAAATACACTAAAGGTCATAAGTGTGCTGAGAAGAAATTATTTTACATAGATTGTGAAGATGAGGAAGAAAAGGAACAAGAAACGTCAAAAGAAGAGGATATACACCAGGAACAAACCCTAGAGAAATAAGAAATGAATCCGACCATATCTTTTCATGCATTGGCTGGAATTACCACTCCTCAAACTATCAAGATAGAAGGGCATATCAAGAAGAAAAAGGTAATAGTGTTGATTGATTCGGGCAGTACCCATAATTTTATTCATTGTAAG
>APFE030112867.1:19179-54921 GCA_000404065.3 Pinus taeda
TATTGTGACCCCTTAGACTCCTATATATAGAAAGGAGGTTTTTTCATTTGTATCATCCAAGAATTTTTCATTTGTGTAATGTAAAGGAGGTTTCCCCCTCAAAGAGGTTGATTTCTAAGGCATTGATCTATCTTTTCTATCTTTTGTGAGTTGGTTTCATAACAGGCAAAAACACCAAAAACGGGAAAACCCCAAAATATCCTCCTTATAGAATTAGACCAAAATGAGATATATAAGACCAAAAACCAAGACCAAGACTATCACAAAGTTCTAATTCAGCCCTCCTCCAAGTGTCCTCCAACAAATTCAAAGTCAACACTGGTCAAATCACAGAATTCTCGACTAAAAGTTTCAGACCTGTAATTTCTTATAGCTACCCCAGAACCTTGACATGTGTGAATAGAAACAAGCTAAGAAATCTTAATTTTATCTCTCCTTTTACATATTTCTCTCTCTTTTGATTTCGCTCCTTTCCTTCTTGTATTTGGAAAAAAATTCGATGTCATGAGTGAATGAGTAAATGAGGTCAAATTGCCTTGTATTTATAGCTGTCCAAGAGGGTTAAATGGTTGTCACACAATATGACTTGTCCAAGGAGGGGCTGACTTGGTCTTGTGATGACTTTTTGACTCTTTGACTCAAGACAAAAATAAATTTCCTTTTTCTTATAAAATGTCCAAATGGGACTTTGACTCAATTACATTTCTTTGATTCATAATAAAATAAAATTGAGTCAATTGACCTTATAAGCATAAATAACATGCTTTTACTATAAATAAAATAATAATGATGAATATAAAAATAAATATAATATGTACATCAATGATATATTGGTATTACATTATGAAGATTGACACTAGTTACATTTTCAACACTCCCTCTTAACTAGGGAGGTATTCATAATGACACGAAATAATATTCTCAAATTGAAATATTCATATAAGAATGGTTCGAAAATACAAGAATTGTCATAACTATAATTATCAAAAATAGAAAGGCCTTGGCTAACAAGTTCTATCTCTCCACTAGATCAAAGCACAATGTTGGGAGGCATAAATTTGAACACCACCACCTCTCTAAGCACATACCCCATCTGGATGTTATCCAATTATGTCTTCACAGGACTATTCTTATCTTGGATACACATCCTCAAAGAATATTAGCCCTCAAGACTATTCTTATCTTGGATGCAAATCCTCAAAGAATATTGGTCCCAAATTCTTATCTAATCCACCATTCTCGTTAGTGTCTTTACTAGGCTTACGACTATTATTCATAGACATAGTACATGGCACAAGGATAATATGTTTTCCACCCTCAATCCCTCTCAACTAGGGAGCATATACCCACAAGCCCAAGCTTTTATCTTAGATACTCAAGCTTCTTGTTAGGAAGAGACTTTGTCAATATATCTGCTACATGTTAATCAGTGGATATGTATTGTAGCTTCATGACCCCATCCTGCACCAATATTTGAATGTATGGATACTTGATATTAATGTGTTTTGTCCTCTCATGGAAAACGGCGTCCTCTTTTAACCTTATGCAGCCCTATTTTTCACAAGATATGATGGTATAATATAAAGGGCCTTCAATTAAATTTGCAAGCAACTTCCAGACTCAAATTTCTTCTCGGCCAACTTCATTGGCTGCTATATATTTTGTTTTAGCACTACTCAATGCAATTGAGTCTAGTTTTCTACCCATCCATGAAATGATATAGAATCCCAAATAAACACATCCATTTGTAGTACTTTTTCCATCTGCATCACTACCTACCCAATCTGAATCTGTGTAGACCTATAGTTGAATCTCATTTCCTGCAACGTATCTCAGGCAATGATGTATAGTACTATGAAGATATCTCAAAACGTGTTTGGATGATATCCAATGATCATGCCTTGGCTCCATCTGAAATTGGATAAGAGTATTGACTACAAAACATATATCAGGCTAGGTGTTCACAAAGTACATCAATGAACCAATCAATTGCCAATAGGATTTTCGATCACCAAAAATTGAGTCTGAACTCTTTAACTTCTTCAAATTGGTTATCATAGGGGTTGTCATCAGTTTACTATCCACCATACCAAATTTATGTAAAATCGTGATCACATATTTTCCTTGACCAAGATAAATTTTACCAGGTTTTCGCCATACTTCGAGTCCAAAGTAATAGTGCATTAATCCAAGATATTTCATATCAAATTCAACTGTTATTTCCTTCTTGAATTCATGAATATGATGTTCCATGCCTATTTTTACTAATTCATCCATATAAAGTAATATGATCATGAGTTCATTTTTTACCGCCTTGATGTAGCTATTTGGATCCGTGGTACTTTTGACGAAACCAAGTCTTGGTAGATAAGTATTAATTATGACATATCATGCTCTAGGGGCTTGTTTAAATCCATATAGAGCCTTCTTTAACCTGCAAACGTGTGTCCCCTTTCCACGTACTTCTAATCCTTGAGGCTGCTCAAAATAAACTTCTTCATTAGTTGTCCCATTCTGGAAGGTTGTCTCTACGTCAATTTGATGAATGTTCCATCCCATATTAGTTGCTATAGAAATAAGAGATCTAATGGCTGTGTATATAATTATTAGAGAAAAAAATTCTTTGTAATCAATTCCTTCTTGTTGAGAGAATCCTCTTTCCACAAATCTTTCCTTGTACTTTTCAATACTTTCTTCAAGTACATGCTTGATTTTTTAAACCCACTTGGAAGCCACAACTGATTTTTTTTTTTTTTTTGGTCTAGGAAAAATTTCCCAAACATCATTCTTCATTATAGGCTAGTATTCTTCTAACATTACATTCTTTCATACTTGATGTTCGGTTGACTTTTCATAAGTGGTAGGTTTTACTTCAATGAGTTTGGTCATCATGTAAGTTGCATAACCTGAATATCTCTTGGGTTTCTTACTTTCTCTTAATGTTCCTTTTGTTGTTGCATGTCCTTCGACTTCTTGTAGAGTTGATCTTAACAAAGTTGATATTTTTGAGTTTTTGGAATTATGACAGGTTTTACTGGTTCACTTTGTCCTTCTGGTTCTTCATAATTATTAGTTGTAGGTTTTGGAGGATTGTTTGTGTTGAAAATGCAGCAAGCAAATCTCAATTTGACTTTTCCTTGGTCAAACTAGAGAGAAATCAAATTTCCATTTAAACAGAAATTTTGGAGGTAGTTAACTAGGTGACATGGCACTCGTCACTTAGTTAACTTATTTAATTTGAGTTGGGGAAGCTTTAGTTCAGTCTAGTATGGTTGATTTCTAATTTGTAGCAATCTATTTCAGTTAAATTGAGTTAGGTTCAGTTAAACTAGTTCTAATTGTTATAGAAACTAGTGAAAGGTCCAAGTGTGGAAGTGTAACTTCATCTCACTCATTGATCAACTAGTTAACTAATCAATTAACCCAAAATAATTGATCCATGCAAATAATTTGACTTACCCAACTGAGATGGAGATTCCAAGGTAGTGTACTATCATTTGTAAACTAATCTGAAGTGTACAGTTGGTGTATGGAGTTAGAGGATGAGCCTAGATGGATTTTGCAATTCCAATTGAGGAATTTCCTAACTAATAGGGGCATAATTCCTCCAGGAACAATGCAAGGAAGTCGAAGCTTGGAGGGCTTGAAAATTGGCTAAGTGTTGGCTAGAGTCAGTCAGTCAAATAGAGGGATAGACTATACAGTTGGAGGTTGTGCTCAGGCTTGAGAAAGCATTGTATTTCATCTATATTCTTTGATTAATGCAATACATATAGGAATGGGTTTTGAGCAGTTGCTTTCCCCTAGATAAATCTTTGCGCATGTTTATGATTTTTCTTCTCGATCGTGAATTGAATTCCACATATGAGTAGAGTATTTTTTAGTATTGTGTTTTAGTAAATTACATTAGTAGTTTCATACCTACACATTAATTTCTACATGGTATCGGAGTAGGATTCACAGTAGAGATGAGATTTCGAAGTTTTTATTGTAGGAGGATCGAATTTTAAGGATCAATTCTTCAAAGCTAGCAGGATGGATTTCTATGGACTAAGACTCGAGTATGCCCTTGAGGGAAGCTCGAAGTATGTTTCTTGGATGGACCGCATGGAGGTAGTGTTGGACGATAATGGGTTGAACAGATTTTTTGATAATGACATCTAGAAACCGACAGCAATTGATACTCAGAATCTAGCAGAAAGGAAGAAGTGTGTAACCAAAGCGAAGAGGATCATATTGGAGGGAGTATGAGACCATATTGTATCAAATGTCCATGGGAAAGAGACTTCGTATGCAATGTCAAAAGCATTGATAGATCTGTTCCAAAATAGTAGTGACCACAGGAAGTTGGCACTCAAGGACAAGCTTCAAAATATCAAGATGCAGAAGAATGACACCATCCCACAGTACCTGAGTAGGTTCACACAATGTCATGATGAACTTGGTAGTGTTAGGCTTACTACTGTAGAAGATGATCTGTTAAGCCTAGTCCTTCTAGGCTTTCCGAAGAGTTGGCACAATTGTTATTCGGTGAATAGGAGGGAGAAACTACCAAAATGGGAACGCCTTTGGTCTAATTTGGTACAAGAGGAGATCAGATGGAATACTAGAGACGGGACTTCATCCAAGTGTGAGGATGAAGAAAATTGTGCCTCGGATGGAAAGGAAAATAATGGAAAAGGGAATAAATAAAGGAGAATTCGATCAAAGGGTTAAGAAGAAAGACTTGTCCAAAATCAAGTGCTTTCATTGTCATGAACTCGGGCACTATGCAACAAAATGTCCACACAAGAAGGCGAGAAATAAGACCTCGAGAGGAGTGGTAGGGGAAGCTTTGGCTTCACAATTCAAGCTGGACTTCACCCTCATTGCATGTATGGAAAGCACAACGATGGGGAGTGTGTGATATCTGGATAGTGGTGCTTCATTCCACATGACATGGAACAAATAATTTTTTAATGACTTGCAGGAGAAATATCTCTAGATGCACATCGAGATGGGAGATGATGGAAGGTACAACATTCATGAGACACATATCCATGGGACATGTTGTAACATGCTTTATTTTTGATAAGTTAGTTTTTATTTTATAAAAGAGGGTATTAAAAAAAAATATGGAAATTTGAAAAAATAGAAAACTAAAAAAGAGATGAAATAAAACCCCATCAAAATAAATTCATTTATTTTTTTATAAGTGTGCTTATTTAAATTCCACTTCATGAAATAAATTGTACTTGTAATAAATAAAGGTTTGTGTGCAGCTTGTTTTTATGCCACAACCTTTTCTTCTGATTTGGATCAAATTGTTTAACCTTGATTAGATCATTTAAATTTTTGTATTAAATTACAGAATAAGTTCAACCAAACAGTTTAATCTTGGTTGAACATTAATATATAGGAGAGAATAGCATAAATAAATTCCCTAAAATGATCAAAATTTGGCCAAGTTATATTAGAATAGGCTTGATTAGTCAAATAGTTAAATAAGGGAAGCTAGTCTAAATGCGCCCAAGATAGATTAAATTTTAATTAGCGCTTACTTACCTTCTAAAAGGTGATTAATTATTTTGTAAATAAACATTTATATGCTTTTTTTCAAAGGTTATATACGACAAAATGGTTTGTCGGCAAGCGATAAACGTCAATCAAGAACCAATGGTGATTTGCCTCCCCGCCCAAATCAATGGTGGGGAAGCCTCTTCGCACCCGCTCGCCATGATATGAAATAATGATGGGGGGGTGGGAGGGGTGAAAAGTTGTTTTTCACATGCGGACCCCCCACTTACGTGTCACCATCTCCACACTTCGCACCCCCTCGCTCCTTACCACTTACCACTACCCCCCTCCAAAATCTTCCTTCCTACCTTCCCGCACTTCCTGATACCGCGCCAATGGTAACATATCCCACGCCATCCACCTCCAACCACTCCACGCCACGTGTCCTCACTCGTTGCCTCTTATTTGTTCCCACTTATCTGTTGCTACCATTTATTACCTCCCGTTGCTAATCTTCCTGCATTAAATTCCCAATTAGCTGATCAGCAATGGCTTTCCTATAACGGTAACCTAATCCGATGATAAATATATTTTTCCCCATTACATCCATTTTCCTAAATTTATTTTTAACTGTTGAATTCACTATTCATGTTTACATATTCATGCCATTGCAGAGCCTGCAACAGTAAGCATCCTCTGAAGGTATCTCTATGAATTTTCTACCATCCACCATTTTAGTTCTGGTATCATGGCTCCAAAGAAGAAAGACAATCCATCTGCCAGCTCCTCTGCAGCACAAGAAACCTCAAAGGCCTCTGCTGCCTTAGACCTAGACCATATCCCATTATTCAACCAATATTTCAAGGTTGCAGACACAGAATGTGAATTTGACATGTTCGAATTGCACAATTGGCTAAAACAGACATACTTTAACTCTGAGGATGAAATAAACCTATGGGAATCCCTTCTACCCCTACATATGTTTCCTTAGACTTATTCCTTTCCTCATTTAGTCATCTGCTACCAAGCCATCTATAATCCTTTACAGAGAACCATGGTATCTCAAAATGGAGACATTCTGATATCTATCACTCCAAAAACCATTAATAAAATGCTTATGATCCCTGAAAAGGATTCCCTTAGCTTTTTCTCCACTACAACCTTAATTGATCTATATCATAAGCTGACCTTCCCTCAAAGAGCTCAAAATTTTGAGATCTTTTTCCCTGAATATGCTGAGCTCCCCAAAAAGAATCCTCCTTATTCAGGATCCATGTTCCCTGAGAGAGCTAAGCACATAATTTCCCTAATTTCTTGCTTGTTAGGCTACCAATCATATAAATTGGTAGATGAAGTTATTCTAGGCTATCTTTCAAATTTTTCCAAAGAAAACAAACATGCCTTCATGTATAACTACAGTCAATTTTTGGTTGAATCTATGCATGAACAATTGATGAATATCATTACTGAAGGAGTGTTTAAATACTCCTCTGTGATAGTTCATATGTTTATTTTTCAGCAAGGAGACAGGTTACCTATTGTTTTTCATAAGAAGGATGATTAGCAAGAGAATCAAGAAATCACATAGTGGACCTCATTGATTAGGAAGAACTCAACTGAGTTCAAATTTTTAGACTTCATTGATTGCTTCATTCACCCAGTTGCACAACTTCTCAATAGTCAGAGTGAACCCAGGATCAAGACATAAATCAAAAGGATCTTGCATCTCAATGATCAAGTTAGAACAGGAGACTGGTATCTTTACCAAAACTACACAGAGATCAGAGTATATGGCTTCGTATTGGCTCCATATAAGTTGCCCAAATATGTTCCAATGATAATTTTCTCTCTCGAATATATTAGGCAAATGATGAATATGGATGAGCTTCATTTTATTTCAGGGAAGAGGATATCACAGTTCAAGATAAAGGCACGGGTAGGATCATTCATTTGTAATACTAGATCAGTAGGTTTAGAAGCAGATGACATACTAAAACATATGGGTTTCCAACCAAGATTCACCTGGTCTTATGACCCATTTAGTGTTATCTCAGATTTAAGGGTGGAACTCAAAACCACACCTTATAATCATACACCAAGACTAGAGATTGAGAAGTTCATAAATCAATAACAGTGGGAAGAGAATACTCTTCAAGAAGTAGAAGAATAATTTTTACCTCCCTCTACTCTTCAGACTCCTACTTCTCAAACCAAGCATGACAAGAGGCCCAGAGAAGGATCTTCATCATCAACAGTTGGATGAAAGAAATGCATTCACTATCAGAAGAAATCAAGGACTGAATCCAAAGGAACTACTATTACTCAGGGTCAGAAGGAGCCTATCATCATCAATTTGGATGATTCACAGGTATCTATAGGGGCAGAAGAACCTGTAATTACTACTCCATCTTATTCTTCTACTTCACATAATTTGTTATAGATCACTCAATCTGCAGGACCAAGTGAAACAGAGGAGTCGAATGTCTTCATCAATTTCCTTGAAATTAAGCAGAAGAATGAAACTTTAAAAGAAAATATTTATGCACAGTTTTGGAAGCAGACTTCTACTTCAAAGCACAGGTTGTTGACAGCTTTTGAGAGCGAAAAGGGAAGAATGCAAATGGATTTTCTGCAAGCTCAAGTTCCTTTTCCTAAGGATTCTTTTGATTACAAGAAAATTGTATTTTCTTTTGATTTTAATCAGATACACCCAATTGACCAAATGGACATGCATAGGTAGTCTGGTGAAATTATTTTCTCTATCATGACCAATATTGCTATGGAATTGTCAAAACTCAAAATGGCTCTATCAAATGTGCATTCACAATTGAAGATGGAGAAAATATCATCTTTAGCAAATGATAACAGGTTCAAGTCATTAGAGGACTTGGTGATTAAAATTGGATATGACCCTACTAATGTTAAGGTTGTTGAAGATATTAAAGAAGAAAAACACAGATATTACAGCATTGAGGAAGCAGCTGAAACTTCCTTCTACAGAGGACCGCCAGACCAAGGAGGTAGTAGAAAGTGAACAGCACAAGGAAGAAATGATCAAACTGATCATTGAGAAGAATGTAAAGATAAAGAATATGGAGGAGGAAATTAAGAAATTTCTTAAGGAAAAGAGAAATTTACTCAGTTAGATATAGCTCCCATCACATTTATTCCTATAACAGTGTCCAGAACAACAGGGGAATCTACATTAGCCACAGCTGAATATCCATCAACAGCAGGGGATTTGAACAAATTCTTACAAGAGCTGACTCACCAGAAACAAGAAAATGAAAGGCTTCATAAAAAATTCAAGAACCTGGAAGCTCAGAAGATAAAGAATGATACTTTGTATGTCGAAGAAATGTAGAATACCCACAGGTTAAACAAAAGAATTGAAGAGATGTAGAGTGAGTCATTGATGGCTCAAACCTTGGCCCAGTCCAAGGAAAGCATTTGGGCAGATATTGGTCAGTCCATAACTAAAGTATGGCCTTCCATTCAGATCATTTTTGAGTGGGAAGAGCTCATAAACAGATTTCACGTAGCCATTGATGAAGTGAAGCAGCTTCTTAAAGACAAACCAAGTGAAGCTACAAACATGATCAGAGTTCTAAATTCAAAAACAATGGTCCAGTTGGAGCAGATTGAGATTCTAGACAGAACAAAAACCATTTTGGAGATCAAGAAGGTTTTGCAGAAAAAGAACCTTATGACTCAATTAGAAACTAAGTGCCAAACCTTGAAGACTTTTTTCCAAAGATTTCATTTTAATTTTAATTTACTTAATCAGAGAGGACTACCAAGATTAGTGGCCCCAATTGACAGGTTCATCAATTTAGAAGAATACTACCAAAAGTTATATACTATAACAACTGATAAAGCAAAATTTTCAGGCATAAAGTGTCATATTACAGGGAAACAAGTGTTAGAAGCTTTAGATTTTGACTTGACTATTAAGCATGAGATTAGAAATATTTTTGTAAATAAGCCCACTTTTGAGAAATACACTGAGGTTGATGAAGTTTACAAGAAATTGGTAAATCTTGCTATACCAAGTGAAGACCAATGGGATCACTTGTGTGAAGTTATTGAGTAACTTTCATCGAGAACTGAAGGACAGCAGGGTATCACTTTTTGGGGACCACATCATCAATAGATTCCTAAAGAATAGTGCCAGCACTTAGCAGTTTTGAAATTCCTATAGTTCTGTACTATTTTTGTATTTTTGTTTTGAAAATATCTAAAATAACTTTTATATAAATAACTCCTCCTTCAAGTTATTAAGGGTTGAACCCTTGGATGAGCTTTGAGAACAAAATTGTAACCGAGATGGAGATTTTTCACGTTAATGAAAGGATTCTAAATTTTCCTTCTATAGTTTTGTCTCCTAGTAAGTTTTTCATATGTGCTTATTTCATTATGTCTTTCTTCATATATTTAAGTCTTTATGCAGATATTTGGGTAAGATGATACTGAGTACCAATAAGCCTTAAATCCCTTGTGAAGTTATCTGTAATAACTAGGGACTAGTTTATAATACTATCTGTTATTATAAACTCCTTTATATCAATTAATTGCCACAAATATGCATTCATTTAAATATATTTTGTTCTACAGGAAATGTTGTTTGCCTATATTCTTTGCTTATACCCAATCAAATATTCTGTCTAAATATTTAGCAAGTTATATTTCATCAATATTTTGTTATTCACGCATTTTAAATCAATTAACTATAGCTAGTCAAATAGCAGCCCTTTCATCTAGCTTAGTAACTGCTAAGGCTTAAGCACCTATTTTCAATAATTCATAACATTGGTCATCCATAAAACTTAAAAACAAACAAAACATTTTAGATGCTCTGGCATGACTAACTGACCTAGAGTCATCTCAAAGGACAACATCAGACTGGCGTTGTTGTCGAGGAATGAAAATTGAACTATTTTCCCTAGGACAGCGATTAAGACTTTTTCTTTAAGGTGAATAAAGAAATTGTAGGTTAAAAATCATTCACCTTGCGACTCCACTAGAACAAGTTGGCTCCTTCAAAACATACCAGATCTCACTGTGACTCTAAAATTACATCTCATTTATCCAATCCAGAGAGACTGGTGAGTGAGGCCTTGTTTAGAACGAGACTTGAAGCTTCTTCTTCTTCTTATGTACCATTACAACCTAAAGATATTTCAGCTTTTGATCCCTTTAACTATGTTCCATCCCAATTAGATTTGGTTGATCTAACACCTCGGGTTTTATAAGTTTTATCTAAAGGAGTTAATCTACAGTCAGCTTTCTTAGTCCAATCTTTGGAATCATACAAACTTCCTGAAATATTTTTAGATTTACCTAAGTTAGAGGAAGAACTAGAAGTACATTTTCCAGAGCTAAAACCAATTGATTTTATCTCCCCTACTCATTATATGTTCCCATCTACTTCTTCCCAACCTGAAGAAACCTTCTTTGTATATTCAAACCCTTTGTTTGAAAGTAAAGATAAGGTTGAAAAAGAGGTTCAAAAGTTAGTAATTAAAAGACCTTTGAAAACTTTTAGGAATCCTCCACTTTCTCATTCTCCTCCTCCCACTTTTACACCTCCATCTTCACCCACTGCTTCAGCACCTTCCTCTTCATCCTCCACTACATCATCTCCAACCTCTTCTACTTAATCATCTTCTTATTCATCTTTAGATATGGCCTTCCAACCTATAATTCATACTAGATATGTTGCCCTGCATCTTCCCAACCAGCGCAACAATTTTCCTGATGTGTATTTGAAACACCTGCCTAGGTTTAATCATGAAACTGGTTTGTTTCCAGAAGATCATCTAGCTGCATTTTTAGATTTTGCAGATAATATGAACATAGAACATGAGGATGTATATATGTGTTTATTTCTTCAATATTTAGAGGGAAATGTTAGGATATGGTTTAGGAAACTGAGAGTTGATTCAATTCGTTCTTGGAATGAATTAACTACTATATTCAAGAATCGGTGGGGTGTTAAAAAGGATCCAGTTTAGTATCTTACTAAGTTTGAAGAGCTTAAAAAGAACCATGGAGAACCTATGGCACCACAAATGCCTCTTGATTGTAAACCTCCAGTTATAGCGGCAAAAGTTAGGTTTTCCAAAGCCTTTGATGATGACTTTGTAGTCATGCTGAGGGAAAGGACATCTCCTACCCTTCAGGACATGCAAACCAACATTATAGAAGTTGAGGCTAGTAGATCAGCTTCATATAAACTCAAAGCCAAGGCTGAAAAGGCTAAAAGAAAAATGAAATCTAAGGAGGAAGGATCTTCCTCAAATACCAAAAATGATGATCAAAAAATATATGGCATAACATCATTACTTAAAAAGCTTTCTAATGGGATTTCTAAGATTGAAACTCAGCCTAGAACGATACAAAAAATTGTTGTTAGACCACAAACTCAATTTAGAAGAGCCCCTCAAACTCAAATTTTATAGAGACCTAACACTGATCCTGAAGATATAAATAATTTTTATTCTTCATCTGTACAAAATGTTATTTTTTATCACCCTTCAAATCAATCTTCTTGAAATCAAGAAGACAATCAAATTTCTAAATATCATGCCTTCTCTAAATTCCTAATTGGATAATTGAATAGAAGGTACAATCTAAGACATAGGTCAGGGCTGAGTAGACCTCCAAAAATTCCCACTCTAAATGAACCTCAGATCAAATCTATTGAAACCTAGACAACAATCATTCAACCATTGAATCAAACAGTTGAAACAAGCCAAACTGATAAAATTATTTTGACAACCTTCAATGTTGAAAGAGAACTGGGAAGACTTAAAATACCAATTCCCCTACATGAGATGTCAAAGAACCCAGGGTATAAGAACCAAGTTTCTAAATGGATTTAGTCATCAAGTGTGGATGTTGAAGGGGATGTGATAAGCCTGCGGGATGAAAAACCCTCAGTAGTTTTTGGTCCTAGCTCTGACATGATAGATGAGAATGTACCACCATTTTATGTGACTCTGAAAATTCATGATTTCCTGTTATATAACTATATGTTAAATTTTGGGGCTTCCCATAATCTAATGCCTAAAGTGATCATGGACCAGCTACAATTAGAAGTCACTAGAACTTACCATGATCTTTACGCTTTGGACTCCAAGAAAGTTCATTGTCCTTGGATTATTAAAGATTTGGTGGTTACTGTTAGTGTCAGTCTTTGTAGCCTTCCACCAGTGATTAAATATGTTCCTATAAAGTGGTCTTGGGGTGTCAAAGTCAATTTTTTGTCATTTCAGTGAGTCTTCAAGTAAAATTTGGTCACTAGGTATTAGGTCTAGGATTGTTTTCACTCCTTCCAAAGTTTTCCAAGTATTGGTTCATGTCACCATTCGGCTGAGTGTACCATCATTCAAAGAGTTTTCATCATTATTTTAGGTTCCAATGAGTCATTTTACACCTTGTTTGTGCTTCACTTGTGCAGGCTCATTTCCCTCTCCTAGGGTTTTGAAGGTAATTTTTCTTGGATGGTCAAATCATCAATAATACTTGTATCTTGATGCTCATACACCTTCCCCTATCCTTAATCTACCTTCTTAAACTCTTCCCATCACTTATATCCCTCAAATTCATCATTTTCCCACAAACCCTAGCATATTGCTACAATTTGACACTTTTCTAGGCTAGGCCTGTTTTTTGCCCTTTTGGACCCCTTCCCCTCACTCAATCCTTTAAATTCAACTTTCCCTTGCTTCCTAACATCCCTCCCTATTTCCAAAATTTTTCTCAAGAATTTAGAAGCCCCTCATCCCCTTCATTTCCCTTCATTTCTACAAATCCCCTGTTCCACACATCGAGATAAGTTTTATTCAAATGATGTTTCTGAGCAAGAAAAGATGAATTTGACAAAATTTATAGAGGTTTTTGTCCAAAATAGACCCAAGAAGAAAAACCTCCTTCATTTTTTACACAAGTGTCATGGTTTTGGAGAAATGTCAAAAATACAGGTGTCACAGGAGAGTTGTTGCACTTCTAGAGTGACCTTGGGAAAATCAAGGTGTCTCCTAGCTGTAGTGTCCAAATGAATTTCTTGATAAGTCAAATGAAAACTAGACAAAACTATATCTCTAATGAGATATCATGCACTCAATTTTGAGTTGACTGCAACAGCACTCTGCATTTTGGCAACCTCATTCTGCACATTTTGACCCGTTTTGGGAGGCTGAGTTTTTGATAGGTGAAATGAGCTCCAAATTGAAACATAAAGTCAGATATGGAAAGTAGACTCGACAAGCATTCCAACGAGTTATCCCACGCCTAATTTGGACACCGGGAAGGTAGTCAAAGTCAATCTACAAGTTGGAGGAAAAAATTGTGGTGGCGCTACACACGAAGGCTAGAGCGCTGCGCGTAGGAAGGGAGTGTTGCAGGTAGGGCAGTTTCCCCCAGTGCAAAACTTAATAGCGTTGTGCGTAGAAAGAGGTGCTGCGCACCTATAAGTGGCACTACGCATAGGGATAGCAAGGGCCAAAACGCCCTCCTGCCACCCAAAAACATAGTGTTTGCCTTCTTTGGCCCTCAAGCAAGTAAGTGTTACCCCTAAGCTTCACTCTTGGCATTTAATTAATTTACTTAAGGTTAATTTTCCATGCCTAAATTGAAACCCTAAATTTCCTCTAATCATTCCTAAAAACCGTAATCCCTCCCATATCTCCTTTCACCTATTTTCAAAACCATAACCCCTCCAACATATCCCTCCATATCCCTTATTCCTTCATCCCCAAAGCAGTATCCTAAAACCCTAGTCCCTCTCTCTCATTTTCATGGTTCATACCCTCCCACTCATTTTCATGTTTATATAGTCCACCAAAATACCACATAAGATAATTTCCCCTTCCCTTATTCCTAATCACCCATAATCACTCCTTCCATACCTTCTCTAGGGGTACACAGCTTCAAAACTTAGCAAACATGGACAAAGAAGATAGATATTATGAGGAGGAAAACAGTGGCAGTGACACTTCGGGAGATGAACCTCAACATCAAATAAAACCACATAAGGGAAGCAGAATTATTAGAGAGGGGCTATAAAGTTGTTTGCCACATATAGGCAATTGTTTACTCCACTTGTTGTGGAAGGGGCCTTGCCTTCTTCATCAACTCATAGGAAAATGCTTGCTCCACAAAGTATGGAAGGGGCTTTGCCTTCTTCATAAACACAACAGGTACAGGTGTAGCAGCTACATAAAGGGAAAGAAAAGGCGCCAGAGGAAAGCCTTGATGATCAGGAGGAGAGATTTTTCGATTTGATGGAGCATGATGAGCCAGAACAACATCATATTCATCATGGCATAGAGACAATTGACTTGCAGGCTTGGGATGAAGCAACAAAAGAAAACATCATCATACAGGAGAAAGAGGCTCAAATCCAAGCATTGATGGACAACTTGGCAAGAGCCAAGTATGCCATCACATATCTGGAACAAGGGCACAAGCAGCTGAGTGATAAGCAAGTCCTCATGGAGCTGGAACTTCTCAAGATAAAAATACAAAGTGACAAGGGAAAATCAGCAATGCAAGAGGAAGAAGCATCAGTCACCTTGACTTCAACTAAGAAGGAAATTGAGGGGGATAGAGAAACTTGGCTTGAAAGGGTCAATTTTCACTTAGAGAAGCTACTACAAAGGGCCAACAGGCCTTACCAAATCATCAAGCACATGGACTACCACTACAGGACACAGAACAAAATTTGCAATATAAGGGTCAAAAAAATGAAAGCAAGGCTAAGACGGGCACTCAAAGGAAAAAAAGAGGATGATAGGCTTAAGTTGCCTGCTGAATCTTCCTTAGCTCATCAAGATGCTTGATGATGGTGTTGCTCACCAATTTTGATCGAATTTGGTGGAATTTTTGCCTTTGGCAAATTTTGGAAATTTTGGCACAAGAAATATGTGCTTTTCCTAGGGACACCTAATGGACAAATGGCTTGAATTTTTGGATTCAGAGAAATGATTACAGGGACCCTATGCATTTTCTAAGCTTTTGGAGATCTACCAAAAGGTCAAAAAACACTCCAAAAATGACCTTTCTACCCCTTTTTGGACACACAGAAGCTGTCTTGGGAGAATCAACTTTTGAGGGGTCAAATGAGCTTTAAATGACGAAATTCAAGATGATTTGGAAACTATACTTGAAGCACTTTCCAATGAGCTATCATGAGCTCAATTTGGATACCTAGAAGGCCTCCAAAAGGGACCTGAAACAGGCGACACACATAGGGCCACTCGCACTGCGCATAGGACAATTTTTTGCACAGGATTGCTATTTCACTGTGTTTTGACTGTGACCTTGGATTTTCTCTCATGGAGGATGTTTTACTAATGTAAATGATGACTTGTCTTATAAATATTATGGATAACTAGTATTAGAGGGTAGATTCATTAGATTAAAAGTCATTTTGAGCCTAAATGAATCAGTTTCCTCACTTTTAGAGGCAAGTTGTTAGGATGCCTAGATTCCAGTTTCTTGTTCAGTGTTGGTTAGATTAGCTCCTCATCTTATGGATTCGACCCCTGAGGATGGGAGGATTTTTAAACAATGACTATATCTTCTTCTTCTTTCTCATTGTAAAGGGTTGGACTCAGCTAGATGCTTATGCTCTGATTGGACATCATTTTGTATCAGTTTAGCAGGAGATTAATGAAAAATTGTAGTTATTTCTTTGGGATCCATGTGGTGTGATGTTTAGTTCAGATTCCTCTCTTGTGATAATATGTTAAATGTTTTTTGTACTTCATTAATCATTTCATTGCTTCTAAGTGGATGTTTTCAAGTTGATAGGCAGAACCCATAACATTAATGCTTTGCTTTGGGAAAATATTCACATTTTATGTTTTCTACAGTTTAGGAAGGATCCATGGTGATCACATGCTCTTCCTAGCTTCTCACCGGCCTTGAATCACCTCACCCATCAAACCTTAGAGTGCTAAGCTTTATACCTACCTTGCCCCATCAAACACCCTGCTATTTTGACCTAATTTCCTTGCCCAAACTGTCTCGCTCCTCCTGATCCAGCAAAACCCTTCAAAATCAAATCAAACCTTGTGCTACTATACCTAGCCTAATATCATTTCCTAATCCAATCATCTTGGTTGAGATCCTTAGGCAGAGAGCCCTCTCCTGGCCTAGTAGGGCTAGCTACTTGGCTAAGTGTTGTTTGTGGTTACCCTAGCATTGCCTTCTTTCAGCCTGAGGTCCAATCCAAGTGATAAGATAGTGGCGACCATACTGGGGAAGAGGTGACAAATATTCTCTGGGAAAGATCATCAAAATTCAGATCTGATTGCTGATGGTGAATAGTGGTCAGATGGATGCGAAGGCTGAAATCATTCACATGGCGACTCCAGTGTCAAAAAATCCCAAGGTTCAAAATTTTTATGGCAACTCCACTCTTCAAGAACCAGTAGCCCGAATAATTTCTTGGTGAATTCATTATTATCAAAATGGATTCATTTGCTCGAAGGTATGCTCCCATGAGCTGAGATCACATTCCAAGTTTCCCAAATAAAATTCCTAAGGTAGATTGGAAAAGGAATTTGCCTATGTTTAAAGATGATGATAGGAATGATGTTCCTTTACATCTGGTTAGATTTCACATGCATAATCGCAAGTTGAAGATTGATTTTCCTGAAGACTTCTTGATGAAGATATTCATGGCCACTCTGGAAGGTGAAGCCCGATCTTGGTATGAAAGTTTGTCGCCTGCTTGTATTTATTGTTTAAAGGACTTTCATACCATGTTCTTTAAAAGGTATAAAGAATCTTGTCCGTCCTTAATATTAGTTCAGAACTGTTGTAAACATGTTTATAGTTTTATTTAAAATCTTGAGAAAGTTTATGAAGATGATGACTTCATGGATGATGAGATCATGGAAGCCCTGTATGAAAATCCATTTCAACTGCATAAAGAGAGCTTAGAGGATACTTGTCAAGATGCTCAGGAAAATTTGCAGTAGGTTCAAGATCTTAGTACAATTGAAAATGATGGAAGACAAGGTCTTATTTCATATATGCTCATAACAGAAGACAGTATGCAAGAAAATCAAGTTCCAATTTCAGATTGTGATAAAGTCAAGTTTTCTATTTCAAATCTAGATTCAGATCATGATGATGAAGAAATCACTGAAGCCTTCTCTGATTTTTCCCTTCAACAACAGTCTCAAAAATCCAGTGACTTCGATACACAAGATCATGGTTAGCATACAGTAGCTTCCTCTTTACTTGAAGATGAAGGAATTTTGCATCTTGATAGTCAACAGGAATCACATGAAATGAATCAACAGTCTGATGAAAATTTATATACTCCTTTGCTTGAAATTAATGAAGATATTCAACATCCTTGTCAAACTTTAGGAGGGAAAGAAGACAATTATTGTTTTAGCAAAAGAAAACAAAATGTACTATCTCCTCTGTCTGAAGATGAGATAGATAAACTCCTGAAAGGTTATGTTACAGCCCAAGCTAATGCAGGGTTCCAGTGTTCACATCGTCAAGAAGGTGTTAGTGAAGCTTCTTCCACTTTTGAAAATGAGTACAACCTTGAAATTAGATTTATAGATCAGTGAACGGATGTTGTTTTCTTTCATGAAGATGATAGGGTTGTCATGTTTGATAATCTTGAAGAATGTTTTCTATTTAAGAATGACTTAGACTATGAAATTGAGTATGAGCTTGAGAGAGACAATATGTCAAAAATTGAGTCAGAATTTCTCATGCTCGAGGAATTTACAGCCAACACTCAGATATCAGAGGCCTATACTTCTCTATCCCTTCCTATCAATCATCAATCAACTGTTCTTTCATATCAAAATAAAGGGAGTACTTGTACTTTTGCTATTGGATCTCAAGACAAGCTAGTGCTTCAGGATTTTCAAGATCCCTTCATAATTCTTTTACAAGCATTGGAGAAGATGAATGTTGTCTGGTTTGTTAGCATAAGCCTTGGTTTCAGTTGTTATTGGGACTTGCCTACATGTACATCATTCTGTCTACTCAAGGAAAGTGAGAGCAGAATTTCAGTGAGTAGCCATCTGCTGGATTGGTTGCATTGGTTGTTCCATTTCACTTGATCAGGTGAGCAATGGATCACTTAGAGTAGGGTGTGATTAATAATCTCACAGAAGTGAGCATGGTTCAGTCAGTTTCAGAGTCAGTTTATGTCGTCAAGTTGTCAGTTTTCAATCATGCATTTCAATTTGATTTTTTGACCGTATTGGCCCACATGGTTAGGCACTTGGTCTACGGTGTTCTTGACACCCCCAAGGATCTGCCATCCCCAATAAGGCCAATGTTAGTGTCAGTATTTGTAGCCTTCCACCAGTGATCAAATATTCTCTTATAAAGTGGTCTTGGGGTGTCAAAGTCAATTTGTTTTCATTTCAGTGAGTCTTCAAGTAAAATTTGGTCACTAGGTATTAGGTCTAGGATTGTTTTCACTCCTTCCAAAGTTTTCCATGTACTGGTTCATGTCACCATTCTGCTGAGTGTACCGTCATTCAAATAGTTTTCATCATTATTTCAGGTTCCAATGGGTCATTTTACAGCTTGCTCGTGCTTCAGTTGTGCTTAGGTAAGGCTCATTTCCCTCTCCCAGGGCTTTGAAGGTAATTTTTCTTGGATGGTCAAATCATCAACAAAACTTGTATACTGATGCTCATACACATTCCCATATCCTTAATATACCTTCTTAAACACTTCCCATCACTTATATCCCTCAAATTCATCATTTTCCCACAAACCCTAGCATATTGCTACAATTTGACACTTTTCTAGGCTAGGTCTGTGTTTTGCACTTTTGGACCCCTTCCCCTCACTCAATACTTGAAATTCCACTTTCCCCTACTTCCTAACATCCCTCCCTATTTCCCCAAAACTTTCTCAATAATTTAGAAGCCCCTCATCCCCTTCTTTTCCCTTCATTTCTACAAATCCCATGTTTCACACATCGGGATAGGTTTTATTCAAATGATGTTTATGAGAAAGAAAAGATGAATTTGACAAAAGTGAGAGCGGTTTGTGTCCATCATAGACCCAAGAAGAAAAACCTCCTTCATTGTTTACACAGGTGTCATGGTTTTGGAGAAATGTCAAAACAACAAGTGTCACAGGAGAGTTGTTGCACTTCTGGAGTGACCTTGGGAAAATCAAGTCATCTCCTAGATGGAGTGTCCAAATGACTTTCTTGATAAGTCAAATGACAACAAAACCAAAATATACTTCCAATGAGCTATCATGCACTCAATTTGGAATTTAGAAAGATCTCCAGACGTTGACTGCAACAACACTCTGCATTTTGGCAACCTCATTCTGCACATTTTAACCCATTTTGGGAGGTTGAGTTTTTGATAGGTGAAATGAGCTCTAAATTGAAGCCTAAAGGAAGATATGGAAATTATACTCGACAAGATTTCCAACGAGCTATCCCATGCCTAATTTGAACACCGGGAAGGCAGTCAAAATCAACCTGCAAGTTGGAGGAAAACATTGTGGTGGCACTGCGCATGGAGGCTGGAGTGCTGCGTGTAGGGAAGTTTCCCCCAGTGCAAAACTTAACGGCATTGTGTGTAGAAAGAGGCGTTGCGCACCTATAGGTGGTGCTACACGTAGGTCCAGAAAGGGCCAAAATGCCCTCCTGCCACCCAAAAACATTTTGTTTTCCTTCTTTGGCCCTCAAGCAGGTAAGTGTTACCCCTAAGCTTCACTCTTGGCATTTAATTAATTTACTTAAGTTTAATTTTCCATGCCTAAACTGAAACCCTAAATTTCCTCTAATCATTCCTAAAAACCCTAATCCCTCCCATATCTCCTTTCACCTATTTTCAAAACCCTAACCCCTCCTACATATCTCTTATTCCTTCATCCCCAAAGCAATATCCTGAAACCCTAGTTCCTCTCTCTCATTTTCATGGTTCATACCCTCCCACTAATTTTCATGTTTATATAGTCCACCAAAATACCACATAAGATCATTTCCCCTTCCCTTATTCCTAATCACCCATACTCACTCATTCCATACCTTCTCTAGGGGTACACAACTTCAAAACTTAGCAAACATGGACAAAGAAGACATAGATTATGAGGAGGAGGAAAATAGTGGCAGTGATAGTTCGGGAGATGAACCTCAGCATCAGAGAAAACCACATAAGGGAGGCAGAATTATCAGAGAGGGGCTAGAAAGTTGTTTTCAGCAAATAGGCAAATGTTTACTCCACTTGGTGTGGAAGGGGCCTTGCCTTCTTCAGCAACTCATAGGAAAATGCTTGCTCCACAAAGTATGGAAGGGGATTTGCCTTCTTCATCAACACAACAGGTCTAGGTGCAGCAGCTGCATAAAGGGAAAGAAAAGGTGTCGGAGGAAAGCCTTGATGATTAGGAGGAGAGATATTTTGATTTGATGGAGCATGATGAGCCAGAACAACATCATATTCATCATGGCATAGAGACAATTGACTTGGAGGCTCGGGATGAAGCAACAAAAGAAAACATCATTATACAGGAGAAAGAGGGTCAAATCCAAGCATTGATGGACAATTTGGCAAGAGAAAAGTATGTCATCACATATCTGGAACAAGAGAACAAGCAACTGAGTGATAAGCAGGTCCTCATGGAGTTGGAACTTCTCAAGATAAAAAGACAAAGTGACAAGGGAAAATCAGCAATGCAAGAGGAAGAAGCATCGGTCACCTTGACTTCAATTGAGAAGGAAATTGAGGGGGATAGAGAAACTTGGCTTGAAAGGGTTAATTTGCACTTAAAGAAGCTGCTACAAAGGGCCAACAGGTACAACCAAATCATCAGGCACATGGCCTACCACTACAAGACCTGGAACAAAATTTGCAATATAAGGGTCAAACAAATGAAAGCAAGGTTGAGACGAGCACTCAAAGGCAAAAAAAGAGAGGATAGGCTTAAGTTGCTTCCTGAAGCTTCCTTAGCTCATCAAGATGCTTGATGATGGTGTTGCTCACCAATTTTGATCAAATTTGGAGGAATTTTTGCCTTTGGCAAATTTTGGAAATTTTGACACAGGAAATCTGGCTCTACGTGCAGCGCCACTAGTGTCGTGCTTTTCCTAGGGACACCCAGTGGACAAATGACTTGAATTTTTGGATTAATAGCAATGAGTACATGCACCCTATGCATTTTCTAAGCTTTTGGAGCAGAACTGGTCTACCAAAAGGTCAAAAAACACTCCAAAAATGAACTTTCTGCCCCTTTTTGGACACACAGAAACAGTCTCGAGAGAATCAACTTTTGAGGGGTCAAATGAGCTTCAAATGAAGACATTCAAGATGATTTGGATACCAGGAAAGCCTCCAAAAGGGACCTGAAACAGACGCTGCGCATAGGACAAATTTTGCACAAGATTGTTATTTCACTGTGTTTTGACTGTGATCTTGGATGTTCTCTCATGGAGGATGTTTTACCAATGTAAATGATGACTTGGCTTGTAAATATGATGGATAACTAGTATTAGAGGGTATATTCATTAGATTAAAAGTCATTTTGAGCACAAATGAATCAGTTTCATCACTTTAAGAGGCAAGTTGTTAGGATGCCTAGATTCCAGTTTCTTGTTCAGTGTTGGTTAGATTAGCTCCTCATCTTAGGGATTCGACCCTTAAGGATGGGAGGAGGTTGAAACAATTTCTATATCTTCTTCTTATTTCTCATTGTAAAGGGTTGGACTCAGCTGGATGCTTATGCTCTGATTGGACATCATTTTGTATTAGTTTCGTAGGAGATTAATGAAAAATTGTAGCTATTTCTTTGGGATCCATGTGGTATGATGTTTAGTTCAGTTTCCTCTCTTGTGATCATAAGTTAAATGTTTTGTGTACTTAATTAATCATTTCATTGCTTCTAAGTGGATGTTTTCAAGTTGATAGGCAGAACCCATAACATTAATGCTTTGCTTTGGGAAAATATTCACATTTTATGTTTTCTACAGTGTTGGAAGGATCCATGGTGATCACATGCTCTTCCTAGCTTCTCACCGGTCTTGAATCACCTCACCCATAAAACCCTAGAGTGCTAAGATTTATACCTAACTTGCCACATTGAACACCTTGCAATTTTGACCTAATTTCCTTGCCCAAACTGTCTGGCTCCTCCTGATCCAACAAAACCCTTCAAAATCAAATCAAACCTTGTGCTACTATAATTAGCCTAATATCATTTCCTGATCCAGTCATCTTGGCTGAGATCCTTACGGAGAAAGCCCTCTCCTGGCCTAGTATGGCTAGATACTTGGCTAGGCGTGGTTTGTGGTTACCCTAGCATTGCCTTCTTTCAGCCTGAGGTTCAATCCAGGTGATAATAGTTACCTTAGGTCAGCTCCGTGTCAAAAGTGTGGTTTTAGACATAGTTGTCACTAACATTCCTCCAAAATTTGGCATGCTACTGTCAAGATCTTGTTGTGCTAAATTAGGAGGAAGCCTACAAATGGATATGTCTTATGCCACTATTTTGGTTTATGGGGGTGAGCATCTCAAGCTATACAAAGAAGTTATATTTAAGAATATCGTTTGTAGATCTGGTCAAGCTAGGAATCATCCTATTTATGTTGTTGACCAAGACTTTGGGTGTTTTGAACTATCAGTTAATAATTCACAAAATACTCAACTTACTATTGAAGACATTGTTGATCAACCTAAAACCATTGAAACTGATATTTGGAAATTGTACTTTGATGGTTCTTGCTCAAAGGAAGGAGTAGGAGCTTGAATTGTATTAATTTCACCACATAAATAAAATATTACCCAATCATGAAAACTTGAATTTGGTGTAAATAATAATGTAGCAGAGTATGAAGATTTTTTGCTACGATTGGAGTTAGCAAGAAGTCTTAAGGTGCGGAACTTAAGTGTATACAGTGATTCTGAACGTATTATCAAACAAGTTAGGAATCAGTGTCAAACTAAGCACCCCAGATTAAGATATTATATGAATGAGATTTGGGATTCAATTGAAATTTTTTTTTTCAGCATTCCATATTACTGCTATTCCTAGAGATCAAAACATGCATGCAAATTCCTTGGTTGTTTCTCTAAGTTCCTTTAAAGCTCCTGATAAAATGCTTGTCTAGTATCAAATTCAAGTCAAGTATAGACCATCTATTCTTTATAATATTAAGCACTGGAAAATCTTTGATGATGACAAGCAACTAAAATCCTTTTTGCAAGTCATTGATGAATTCTCAAACACGCAATTTGAGGAAGAACAGCTTGATAATCTTGAAATTGGCAATGAAAATCAAACACCACAATTTGATTCTAAAATTGTTGATCATAGCATTATCCAATTATCTAAAAAATTTATTCCAAAAGGGTTAATCCCTCTTGAGAAGCTCTTTGATCATAATGAAGTCCCCAAAAATCCACTATCTGATTCACGTGAGGAAAATATTGAAATTTATAACATTGGAAGTTCTGAAAAGATCATAAGTGTTAAAATTTCTGCATACCTGTCAATGGAAGCTAAAGACAAATATTTATCCCTCCTTAAAGCCTACAAAGATGTTTTTTCCTATTCTTATAATGAATTAAAAACATATGGTACATCCCTTATTGAACATAAAATTCCATTAAAACCGGAGGCAAAACCTTTCAAACAAAAATAGAGGAGAATTAATCTTGTCATTCTCCCTGTAATTGAAAAAGAACTTGAGAAGCTACTAGATGCTAAAATAATACTTCCATTGAGTTACTTTGATTGGGTATCCAATCTAGTTCCAGTGAGAAAAACGAATGGTGAAATTAGATTATGTGTGTATTTTAGGAATTTGAATAAATCTTCCCTGAAAGACAATTATCCATTACCTAAGATGGATCAATTACTTCAGAAAGGTTCAGGAGCCCATAGAATTTCCATGTTAGATGGTTTTTCTGGATATAATTATATTATGGTTCATCCAGAGGATAGAGAAAAAAATGCATTCACTACTCCATGGGGCACATTCATGTATGCCCGGATGCGTTTTGGGTTAACTAACGTTGGAGCCACATTTCAATGTGCTATGGACCTAGCATTTGTAGGTAACACCAACAAATTTGTTGTTATTTATTTAGGTGATTTAACTAGTTTTTCCAATTCTGATGAAAAGCATTTGAAGCATTTGAGAAAGGTTTTTGACAAGTACAGAAAATTTGGGATTTCTTTTAATCCCAGGAAGACTTTGTTTGCACTCCAAGAAGGAAAATTGCTCCGCCAAATCATTTCTAAAGAAGGAGTAGTCATTGATCATAAAGGAGTCTCAGCGAATCAGGCACTCATATTACCAAGGAACAAGAAGGAAGTTCAATATTTCCTTGGAAAAAATATTTTTTAAGAAGGTTTATCCCTAATTATGTAGAATTAGTTAAGGACATAACTAATATGCTAAAAAAGAACCATGAATTCAAATGGATTTTTCCTTCTAGGTATGAATTTGATCAGATTAAAAAGGCCATTATTGAAGCCCCCATCTTATCCAATCCAGATTACTCTAAACCTTTTAGTGTCTTTTATTTTGCTTCTGAAACTACCTTAGTTGTTGTTCTTTTGCAAAAGAAAAAATATGGAGATGACCAACCCATTTCATTTTTTAGCAAGGTTATGAGAGATGTTGAGCTAAAGTATGACATCATTGAAAAACAAGCCTATTCTTTAGTTCAAGCTCTGAAAGCCTTTAGAGTCTATCTCCTCTACTCTTCTATCATTGCCTATGTACCCAATAATGTTGTCAAAATTGTTTTAACTCAGATTGACAATGATGGAAGGAGAGGGAGATGGATAACTAACATTCTACAGCATGATCTCATCATCAAGACTACCAAACTGGTAAAAGGTCAAGGCCTGGCTAAGCTCCTTTTTGAATCCAATTGGAAGATCTTAGGAATAAATTATGTTTTTGAAATCCCAGCTGAGAAGAATCCACAAGAACCTTCTGCAACCCCCACACAGGATAATCCACAAGAACTATATGAGAGCCCAACTGAGAAGAATCCAAAAGAACCTTATGAAATCCCAATACAAGAGAATCCAGAAGAACCTTCTATATCAGATTGGTCAATTCTGATTCACATTGATGAAAAAATTTTATTATTAGATTGGTACTTTGATATTGTGAACTTTGTTAGAGAATTTGAATGTCCACCTGAATTCAGCAAAAATCAATGTAAAATAGTAAAGTTGAAAGTTGTAAAGTATTGTATTGTGAATGCAAATTTGTATTGGAAGGATCCTCTAAATATCCTTTTACTTTACCAAATATAGAATGAGACAGAAGGGATCATTAATGAATTTTATGCAGGAAATTGTGGTGGGCACTATGCCTGGAGGGCCACAGCATATAAGATCTTAAGGGCAAGGTTTTATTGGCCTACTTTGTTTGCACATGTGGGAGCAAAGGTTAGGAGTTGTACACAGTGTCAAATGTTTGCTAGAAAGAAGAGATTAGCAGCTCTTCCATTGATTTGAGTCTTAGTCCAAGCACCATTCCTTCAATGGGGATTGGATTTCATTGGTGAAATTCATCCTCCATCAAGAAATCATCACAGATGTATATTGGCTGCTACAGATTACTTTACCAAATGGGTAGAAGCCATTCTAGTCAGAAATGCAACTGATATTATTGTTGTCAAGTTTATTGAAGGATATATATTGTCTAGATTGGGATGCCCTAAGAAAATAGTGACAGACAATGCCCAAGAATTCAGTTGTACTAAGATGATTGAGTTCTGTTAGAAATATCAGATCTTGTTGCATCATTCTATAGCATATTATCCACAAGGAAATGGACTGGTAGAGTCCTCAAATAAAAGTTTGGTTAAAGTGATAAAGAAAACATTGGAGGATCATAAATGGATTTGGGGAAGTCATCTCATTTATGCACTTTGGGCCAACAGGATTTCACCCAAAAGATCAACAGGTAAATCCCCTTTTCAGCTTGTTTATGGAAAAGAAGCTTTATTTCCCACACATTTAGCTTTTCCTGTTATGAAGCTTTTGAAAGAGTAAAATGAAGAGCCTAGTGACTTCTCTCGAAGAATAAATCAGATCATAGAATCAAATGACGATAGAGATGAAGTACATTACAAGCTTAATAAATATCAGAGTAAGATGAAAAGCTTGTTTGATAGGAATGTTAGGGAAAGAGATTTCAGGGAAAGTGATTTGGTACTAATATGGGATGCTAGGAGAGAAGACAAAGGGAAACATGGCAAGTTTGACAACCTTTGGTTGGGACCTTTTAGCATTGTTGAGGTCAAGGGTAATAACACTTTAATTCTGCATAATTTGGAGGGAGAGTATTCTTCATTTCCTGTCAATGGGAAGTACTTAAAGCACTACATTCAGTATTGAGAGGTTTCCATTCATTCATCATTGTATTATGCCGGAGAGTCTTATTTTACATGCAGTGTGTATTTGTTTCAATAGAGACCCCATTAGCCCGAGGAGAAGGCACATGCATCTGCAAGTTTTCTGTAACCTGCAAGAGGAAGAAATCCTCGGTTGGAGCTGATGTTGCAACATGCTTTATTTTTGATAATTTAGTTTTTATTTTATGAAAGAGGGTATAAAAAAATAAAGAAAAAATGGAAATTTGAAAAAATAGAAACTCAAAAAAGAGATGAAATAAAACCCCATCAAAAGAAAATCAAATGTTTTTTTGTATAAGTGTGCTTGTTTAAATGCTACTTTATGAAATAAATTTTACTTGTAATAAATAAAGGTTTGTGTGCAACTTGTTTTTATGCCACAACCTTTTCTTATAATTTGGATCAAACTATTTAACCTTGATCAGATCATTTAAATTTTTGTATTAGTTTAGAGAATAAGTTCAACCAAACAGTTTAATCTTGGTTGAACATTAATATATAGGATATAATAGGATAAATAAATGGCCTAACATGCTCAAAATTTGGCCAAGTTGTATTAGAATAGTGTTTGTTAGTGAAATAGTTAAATAAGGGCAGCTAGTCTAAATGCGCCCAAGATAGATTAAATTTTAATTAGCTCTTAATTACCTTTTAAAAGGTGATAAATTCTTTTGTAAATAAACATTTATATGTTATTTGTTAAAGGTCATATACGAAAAATTGGTTTGTCGACAAGCGATAAACATCAATCAAGAACCAACGGTGATCCACCTCCCCACCCAGATCAATGACGGGGATGCCTCTTCGCACCCCCTTGCCATGATATGAGAAAACGATGGGGGGGTGTGAATAGTTGTTTTTCCCACATGCGCCCCCCACTTACATGTCACCATCTCCACACTTCGCACCCCCTTACTCCTTACCTCTTACCACTACCCCCCCTTCCGAAATTCACCTTCCTACCTTCTTGTGCTTCCCGATACAGTGCCAACAGTAACATCTCCTACGCCATCCGCCTCCAACCACTCCACGCCACATGTCCTCACCTGTTGCCACTTATCCATTACCGTCATTTATTTCCTCCCATTGTTGATCTTCCAACATTAAATTCATAATTAGCCGATCAACAATGGTTTTCCTGTAAGGATAGCATAATCCGATGATAGATATCCTTTTTCCCCATTACATTCGTTTTCCTAAATTTATTTTTCACTGTTGAATTCACTATTCCTGTTTACAAATTCATGCCATTGCAAAGCCTGCAATAGTAACCATCCTCTTAAGGTATATCTGCGACTTTTCTGCCATCCACCATTTCAGTTCTGATATCATGGCTCCAAAGAAGACAGATAAGCCATCTGCTAGCTCCTCTGCAACACAGGAAACCTCAAAGGCCTCTAATGCCTTAGACCTGGATCATATCCAATTAGCTGACCAATATTTCAAGATTGTAGACACAGAATGTGAATTCGACATGTTCGAATTGCACAATTGGCTAAAACAGACATACTTTGACTCTGAGGATGAAATAAACCTATGGGAATCCCTTCTACCGTTGTATATGTTTCCCTGGATTTATTCCTTTCCTGATTTAGCCATTTGGTGCCAAGCCAGGTATAATCCTTTACAGAGAACCGTGGTAGATCAGAATGGAGACACTCTGATATCTATCACTCCATAAACTATTAATAAAATGCTTCTGATCCCTGAAAATGATTCCCTTATATTTTTATCCACTGCAACCTTAATTGACCTATATCATAAGCTGACCTTCCCTCAAAGAGCTCAAATTTTTTATATCTTTATCCTTTGAATAGGCTAAAATCCCAAAAAATAATCCTCCTTATCCAGCATTCATGTTCCCTGAGAGAGCTAAGCACATAATTTCCCTAATTTCTTGCTTGTTACACTACCAATCAGGTCAGTGGGTAGATGAAGTTATCCCAGGCTATCTATCAACTTTTTTCAAAGAAAACAAACATGCCTTCATGTATAACTACGGTCAATTTTTGGTTGAAGCTATGCATGAAAAATTGATGAATATTACTACTAAACAAGTTTTTAGATACTCCTTTATGCTAGTTCATATGTTTATTTTTCAACAGGGAGACAGGTTACCTATTGTTTTGCACAAGCAGGATGATCAGCAAGAGAATCAAGAAGTCACACAGTGGACCTCATTGATTAGGAAGAACTCAACTGAGTTCATATTTTCAGACTTCATTGATTGCTTCATTCGCCCAGTTGCACAGCTTCTCAGCAGTCAAAGTGAACCCAGGATCAGAACAGAAATCAAAAGGATCTTGCATCTCAGTGATCAAGTTAGAACAGTAGACTAGTATCTTTACCAGAACTAAATAGAGATTATAGTATATGGCTACGAATTGGCTCCATATAAGTTTCCCAAATATGTTCCAATGAGAATTTTCTCTCTAGAATATATTATGAAAATGATGAATATGGATGAGCTTAATTTTATTTTAGGGAAGAGGAGATCACAGTTCAAGATAAAGGCACAGGTAAGATCATTCCTTTGTAATACTAGATCAGCAGGTTTAGAAGCAGATGCCATACTAAAATTGATGGGTTTCCAACCAAGCTTCACCTAGTCTTACGACCCATTCAGTATTATCTCATATTTAAGGGTGGAACTCAAAACCACACCTTATAATCATACACCAAGACCATAGATTGAGAAGTTCAGAAATCAAGAACTATGGGAAGAGAATACTCTTCAAGAAGCAGAAGAACATGTTATACCTCCTTCTACTCTTCAGACTCCTACTTCTCAAACCAACAAGAGGCCCAGAGAAATATCTTCATCATCAGGAGTTGGAGAAAAGGAATTCATTCACTATCAGAAGAAATCAAGGACTAAGTCCAAAGGCACTACTACTATTCAGGGTCAAAAGGATCCTATCATCATCAATTTGGATGATTCACAGGTATCTATAGGGACATAAGAACCTGTAATTACTACTCCATCTTCTTCTTATACTTCACAGAATTTGTTAGAGATCACTCAATCTAAAAGACCAAGTGAAGCAGAGGAGTCAAATGTCTTCTCTAATTTCCTTGAAATTAAGCAGAAGAATGAAGCTTTAAAAGAAAATGTTTATGCACAGTTTTGGAAGCAGACTTCTACTTCACAACATAGGTTGTTGACAACTTTTGACAGCGAAAAGGGAAGAAGGAAAATGGCTTTTCTGGAGGATCAAGTGCCTTTTCCTAAGGGTTATTTTGATTACAAAAAAAATGTATTTTCTTTTGATGCTAATCAGATACACCCAATTGATCAAATGGACATGCATAGGTAGTCTAGTGAGAATATTTTCTCTACCATGACCAATACTGCTATGGCATTGTCAAAACTCAAAAATTCTCTGTCAAATGTGTAGTCACAATTGAAGATTGAGAAAATATCATCTTTAGCAAAGGATAATAGGGTCAAGTCATTAGAGGACTTAGTGATTAAAATTGGATATGACCCTACTGATGTTAAAGCTGTTGAAGATACTATCAAGAAGAAAAAAACAGATATTTCAGCATTGAGGAAGCACTTGTAACTACCTTCTATAGAGGACCCCCAGACCAAGGAGATATCAGAAAGTGAACAACACAAGGAAGAAATGCTCAAACTGATGATTGAGAAAAATGTACAGATAAAGACTATGGAGGAGTAAATTGATAAATTTCTTAAGGAAAAAGAGAAATTTACTCAGTTAGTTATAGCTCACATCACAAATATTCCTATTACATTGTCCAGAACAGCATCTACATCAATCACAGTAGAATCTGCATCAACAACAGGGGATTTGAACAAACTCTTACAAGAGTTGACTCACCAGAAACAAGAAAACGAAAGGCTTCATAAGAATTTCAAGAATTTGGAAGCTCATACGATAAATAATGATACTCTATATGTCAAAGAAATGCAGAAGACCCATAGGTTAAACAAAAGAATTGAAGAGTTGCAGAGTGATTCACTGATGGCTCAAACCTTGGCCCAAGCCAAGGAAAGCATTTGGAGCAGATTGCGATTATGGTCAGAACAAAAACCATTTTGGATATCAAGAAGGTTTTGCATAAAAAGAACATTATGAATCAATTAGAAACTAAGTGCCAAACCTTGAATACTTTTGTCCAAATGTTTCATTTTAAGTTTAATTTACTTAATCAGAGAGGACTGCCAGGATTTGTGGCCCCAAATGACAGGTTGATCAATTTAGAAGAATACTGCCAAAAGTTGTATACTATAGCAACTGATAAAGCAAACTTTGTAGGCATAAAGGGTCATATTACAAGGAAACAAGCGTTAGAAGCTTTAGATTTTGACTTGACTATTAAGCATGAGATTAAAAATCTTTTTATAAATAAGCCCACTTTTGAGAAATAGACGGAGGTTGATGAAGTTTACAAGAAATTGGTAAATCTTGCTATACCAAGTGAAGACCGATGGGATCACTTCTGTGAAGTTATTGAGTAACTTTCATCAACAACTGAAGGACAGCAGGGCAGCACTTTTTGGGGGCCACATCATCAACAGATTCCTAAAGAATAGTGCCAACACTTAGCATTTTTGAAATTCCTATAGTTTTGTACTATTTTTGTATTTTCTTTTTTTAAATATCTAGAAGAACTTTTGTATAAATAACTCCTCCTTCAATTTATTAGGGGTTGAACCCTTGGATGAGCTTTGAGAATAGAATTGTAAACAACCAAGAGATTTGCCAAGTTAATGAAAGGATTCTGAATTTGCCTTTTATAGTTTTGTCTCCTAGTAAGTTTTTCATATGTGCTTATTATCATTATGTATTTCTTCATATATTTAAGTCTTTATGCGGAGATCTGGGTAAGATCATACTGAGTATCAATCAGTATTAAATCCCCTGTGAAGTTATAAGCTATAACTAGGGACTATTTTAGAAGACTATATGTTATTATAGACTCCTCTATATCAATTAATTGTCACACAAATCTGCATTCGTTTAAATATATTTTGTTCTGCAAGAAACATTGTTTGCCTGTATTCTTTGCTTATAACTAATAAAATATTCTATTTGAATATTTAGCAAGTTATATTTCATCAATATTCTACTATTCACACATTTTAAATCAATTAACTATAGCTAGACAAATAGCAGCCCTTTCATCTAGCTTAGTAATTGTTAAGGCTTAAGCACATGTTTTCAATAATTCATTAACATTGGTCATCCATAAAATTAAAAACAAACAAAACATTTTAGATGCTCTGGCATGACTAACTGAACTAGAGTCATCTCGGAGGACAAGAAGACAAGTGAAGTAGATCAGGGTTCGTGTGAATAACCTTTACAATCTATATGTGGAAGATTGTTCTGCATTGAGCATAAAGGTGGAGAAGGTACAGAGCTGCGATGTCGGCGAACTATGGCATATAAGACTTGGAAATTTGCATCATGGTACTTTGAAGATTATGCATCATATTATCACAGACCTCCCCAAAGGAGCACTAGAGCAGTAGGATACATGCAAAGGGTGTACCTTGGAGAAGTACACAAAATTGACTTTCCATGATCGGGAAAGCAAGGCACATGCAGTCCTTGAAAGGGTCCACTATGATGTTTGTGAACCTTTCTCGACAGCCTCCACTTCCAAGCATAGGTATTATGTTATCTTTGTAGATGATTTCTCATAGAAGTGTTGGATCTTCTTCATGAAGAAGAAAGATTAGACATTCTCCAAGTTCGTTGAATTCAAGGCACTATTTGAGAAATAAATTGGTAAGAAGGTGAAGTGTCTCAGGAGCGATAATGAAGGTGAGTACATGTCGAATGAGCTTAAATTTTTTGTGCAAAGGAAGGAATTCAATGGGAGTAGACAGCACCGCACAACCCGCAATAGAATGCAGTGGCTAAGAGGAAGAACATAAGTGTGGGAGAAGCAAGGGCGGTGTTACATGACCAAGGCCTGCCACTGCACTTGTGGGTTGAAGTATCCAACACGTCGGTTTATTTGTATTACATGGTTCTTCATCAGATTCTTTGCATGAGTACATTGGAGGAATATTTTATGGGGAAGAAGCTAGCTCTATCACATTTTAGGATCTTTGGAACCTCAATTTACCACCATGTCTCCAAAGAATGAAGGAAGAAATTAGAGCCGACAACAAAGTTGGGGATATTTTTGGGTTACATAGAAACTCCTCATGACTAACATGTGTATCTTCCATCCCTCATAATGGTACTTGTGCGAATGGATGTCAATTTTTAGAAGTAGAAGGCCATGAGATGTTTTCTTGAGAGGCAAATTCAGTTGCAGCCAGATCATAAGATTTTGGCTCCAAAGGAAGAACCTCAGGAAGTTGTAGAGCAACCACAAGAAAAGGAGCAGAGAGTGGAGATAACCAATCAAGCAGAGACGTCTATAGAAGTAAGGAAATGAACTAGGGAAGTTGATAGATTATTGGGTGATGCTAGAGAGAATGTGGGATCACCCACTTCACAGCGTAGGCAGAGGAGGTCACTGAATTGGTACACTAGCTACATGGTGTTAACACCCAGGTTGTTCTCTTAGACTCCTAAGAGAATACGGCCGGGGTAACCACTAACCAATCTTTGGGCTGCAACTTCTAGCCCAGCTGCAGTCAGAGAGGGCTCTCTCTATCAGGTTTGTCACTGCTTTCAGTGAGGGTTTTAGGCTAGTTGTGAGATAAGTTTTTTGGTAGTTTTTGTGTATTTGGTTGGGAGGATGCTTCTGTTTCCTCTAAAGTATATCAACAGGGAAGATTAATCCATTGGGCAATGGGGTCTAGGACTATTTTCTCTTGGAATCTTGATTTTTGTGAGGAGGAAAGCTACAGGGCCTGTGTGCAATTCATGGAACAAACTGTGAATTTTGAGGATGAGGTGAATACAACTAGTAATGAGCAATGAAGATTTCGTTACTTAAATTGTATATTTGTGAAAGAGGCATGTCATCTAAGAGCAATCGCTTGAATTCTTAAAACAACAATGCACAGTAAGGATATGGCTTAAAGGTAGCATTCAAGAATTACGCTTTAAACACTTTAACAAAAGAAAAACATATGAGATAGTTCAGATTGAGCTCAAGGTAGTCTATGACTAAATCCTGAGGCTATCCTTTTTCTTTACTATCTAGAGTTTCAAACACACAGGAAACATGAGAAACATATGGAATAACTGGAAACATATATAACGTAATGAGCCATGAGAAAACTTATTGAGCCATGTAATGAACAAGAATCCTGCAACTTTGAGCCACACACCATCAAGAGACCAAGAGACAACACATCATTGAAGAAATCCCACTGCCTTTGTATTAAACTGTCTGAGAAGTTTACAATATCAGAGTAACAGA
The DNA here is from genome assembly GCA_000404065.3 of Pinus taeda. Classification (NCBI taxonomy): domain Eukaryota; kingdom Viridiplantae; phylum Streptophyta; class Pinopsida; order Pinales; family Pinaceae; genus Pinus; species Pinus taeda. Next base: position 53,433 of record APFE030112867.1, read on the forward strand.
GAATATCTCAGAAAAAGAAATTCTTACATCCGGAGTCCAACCCCCCTTAAACAAAATGAAGGCGAATATATAGAAGTCTGTTACAAAATATCTCAGGCATGAGTCATCTGAGCGGAAAAATATCTCTTACATTGGGATAGAGAAAGTAGATGAGAAGTTATTACAATCTTAAATGAGCTATAAAAGCTATTAACTGCTGTCAGAGCAATTTTGACATCTGGGGCTTTCTGGAGTTGGTTGGAGTCGGTTGAATGCTTTGAATTAACTGCTGAGTGGCCTTTTGTGCGGCTGTATGTCCTTTTGGTGAGCTGTCATGGTCCTTCTGCTGAATTTGCCTTTAAGTGCCTTGAATGCTTGCTTTATCCTCATGCTGTCCTGTATCTTCCATCCTTCTCAAACATTTCATTTAGTCTTGATCCTTCCGTACGAAATCTGTACAAACCATGAATTCCATTACGGGAACAAGCCTTTGTTTGCATGCTGAATTTCTCATAAGTGTCTTGAGCAGAGTCCATCTTGAGGGATGAGGAAAATATCCATCTTCATTTCCATGTTGTCTTTAACAACTGATTTCTGATCTAAGTCATCTGAGCTCTTACTCATATTATCTGCTTTAAAAGCATGTAGCCTTATGACTGCCTTTGACTTGGGCTCCTAGTGACCGAATGACTGAGGCTAACGTGGTATGATTCTGAGCATGGATTGCCACCAGTCTTCCTTGGGAATCTGATGTCTTCTGATTTTAATTAAAGTTTCATCGGCCTCTGTGTACTTGAAGAAATTGGGAGGGGTTTCAAAGAGGTGATTGACCTCAGTTTCAATGAAGAATAGACCTCCCAATTTATCATACAAATCTTGCCCTGAAGGAGGCCCTTTTTGTTCAGATGAACTGCCAGATGCAGTGATCTGATTTTCCAGGTATGTCTCCATTCTGTTGATGAACTGATCAAGGGAAATCAGTTTTCCTTGACTGCTCAGCAGACTGGGCAGGCCTCTTGTTTGCAGCTCCACCAGTTTGGCCCTGAACTCATCCACATCTTTTGTTATATCAAAACATTTTCTTTCCACTGCCTGTACGTAGCCTCTGAGTGTGAGTACCTTTTTGGCATGGAGGACTGCTTCTGTCCTATTCGGAATACCCATGGCTGCTAATTCCTCCTCCTCATGTCTGTTTAGGTAATCTACCATTCTATTGGCCTGATCTGGCCTGTCACCTAATACAGCTTTAGCCCTATCAATGTCTACCCGAGCTTGTCTTAGTAGTTCCATCTGCTGATGGATGGTCTTTATGGATTTCCATTGCTGGGTAATAGACCTGCTTATTCTGGCCCATAGAATTCTCTTTATTTCGGCCAGGGCTGTTTCTAGATTTAGCTCCTTTTCTAAAGCCTTTATCCTGGCTGTCAAGGTCTTTATTTCTCTGCCTTGCTCGGCCACTGTCTGCTTGGATTTGTCATATTTTGATTCCAGCTCTGCCAAGGTTTCCTTG
>APFE030112888.1:0-42773 GCA_000404065.3 Pinus taeda
TTTACCATGAAATATTTGAAGGCCCTTCTCTCCAATATGTCCAAGCCTTTGATGCCACAACATGGTCTTCTCTCCAGAGACCACTAGATTTTCTTCTCCACTTTCAGGAACCATAGAACTGTTGCACCCGTCAACAACAATGCTACCTTGCAGCTTGTACAGAGTTCCCGTACGAACTCCCCGCATCAATACTAGTGCTCCTCGAACCATCTTGTAGGTATCCTTCTTAAACACTGTTTTTACACCTGCATCATCCAACTTTCTTACAGAAATCAGATTTCTGGCTAATGCAGGAATATGGAGAACTCCCGGAAGTGTTCTAACCCTCCCACCTTGCAACTTCAACTTTACTTTTCCACGAGCAAAGATTCTAGCCTTCCTATCATCCCCTAAGAAGACATCACCACCATCATATTTATCATACTCACAAAACCACTCTCTATGGGGAGTGGAGTGAAAGGATGCACCTGAGTCAATCCACCATGCCTCATGATCTACATGTGTACTTGAAGAAGCCAAGTACACATCCCCACCTTCATCTAAGGTGGTTTTTGCCTCTGCAGAAGGAGCATCATTAGATCCCTTTCCTTTTTTAGGAGCTTTAGATTTACAATCCATTATGTAGTGCCCTTCCTTTCTGCATTTCCAGCACACCGCCTTTATAGGTTTTCCTGGAGATTTAGATCTCCCTCTAGATTTAGATCTCCCACTCGATGACTTATTTGGGTTTCTGTTTTGGTACCATCCTCGTACAGACAAGGCATAACCATTCTGGCTCTTCATATTTTTCCATCTCATCTCCTCCATCAACAAGGATGAGACTATTTCATCAAATTGCAAGGCAGTTGCATTGCTACCTATTGCAATAACCAGACTATCCCATGAATCTGGTAGAGAACACAACAAACTAATGCATTTGTCTTCATCTGAAATTTTGATATCAACAGACGATAACTGACTTACCATAGTATTAAATGGATTCAGATGCTCTGTCACTGAGTCTCCATCTTTCATCCTCAAGTTATATAGCTTTTTCTGTAGGAACAGTTTATTCACTAGAGACTTAGATTGGTACAAATTCCCTAACGTTTCCCACAAAGCCTTCGCCATAGCTTCCCCTGATACATTCAACAATACTGAATCTGAGACACACAATCGTATTGTGCTCTTTGCCTTCCGGTCCAACTTCTTCCATTCTTCATTGGACACTCCCGTTGGTTTAGTACCTGGATCTACCATGATCCACTAATCTTTATCCACCAACAGATCCTCCATATTGAGTTTCCACAACTCAAAACTCTGACCGTTAAATTTATCGATCTCTATCTTTCCACTACTTTCCAACTTCTTTCACCACCAGAATCGATCTCGCAGATCTCCCACTGAACAGGGTCTACCAAAGGCCCAAGTGAAACCCCTCAGCAACAAAGGCATCCTCTTGAAGCCAAAAACAACTTTGATACCAAATGTAGGTTTTAACCCCGTATAGAAATTACCTGCATACAAATTCTAAAACAAAGAAAATAAACAATGTGAGCGCATAACACATAAAACACATATACACAGAGATTTTCCTCTGGATCCCAAAACCGAGACTACCAGCTTGATTTTTGACTATACTCCTTTCATTGTTACAATACATATTTATACATTCTGAAGCATCCAATACCATGGACCGAAGACCATCACATCCAAAACTATGGACCGAAAACCATTGCATCCAAAACCATGGACCAAAATCGATAGATAGGTCCGCCCAACCTAATATAGGGTCTAACAAAAAAATTCCCAGGGTGTTGCCCCGGACCCCGTAGAGGGGGGCTACCTAAGGGGTTGACATGTAGCACATCGGCGGTGAACCAAAATCGCTTATCTCTGGCACTCTCAACTTGTAATTTATCGTGCTAGTAATCGTGCGAGATTACACGATCATTGTTGGATTGAGGTAAATGAAATATATGGTGGAGATCAGCCAGGCTAGTTGGCGCGTGATACATCGGTATAACTGTTGGATCAAATGAGACAGATCAATGATGGTAATTTGGAGTGCCCAAAAGTCAAGTGTTGAAATAAATACGTCAGTTTTGTGACACATGGTTTACAGTGATTGGTCAGGTTTGTTGTGGATTGGACGGTAAGAAAATCCATGAGTATAATCTGATTAACGTGTGATTAAATAGTTTCCACTTAATCACTTAATTAAGAGCATTAAACCTTGGTGTAAGAATGTTTCACTAAGAAGGAATATTAAAATCCCTGGGACATAGTGTGACATGCAATTTTATTTGCATAATGTGGGTAGATGTGGTTCAGGCTGCGTCATTTTTGGTATTAGAGCTGAATAAGGAAACTTTGCGCGTAAGAATTCTTTGAGAAAATTTAGAACATAGTTATTTTTTGAAGGTGTGTATACAGGTGCATGGGGATGAAAGGAAGAAAGAGTATATCAGATTTTAAATTCGACAAACAATAGGCACACAGAGATAAAGTGTAGCAGAATTTGTAGATGTAAAGAAATAAAGAACAATCCATTCGAAGTGCATATGAATGGGAGAACAAGATCATGCAAAGATCTTGAAGGTGAGATGACATGTTTTTGTTTTAATTTGGTTTGAATATTGTGGTTGCAGAATCCAATTGTAGATAAAAGAAGGTATCTTAGCAAAAGAAAAGAAGCAGTAATGAAGAAAGCTAGTAAGAATTTCAGAGTAAAAGAAGAGGTGGCCAAAACCTATTTTTTCATTTGTGATTGAAATACAAGAGGACAATTGTGTTCTTAAAAGGTGAAGATGAGTTGAAGCCTAGGAGTAGAGAGAAGTGCTCAAAGAGGTTCAAAAGAATAAATAACCAAGTGCTTGCCAAAAGACCAAGTACAGAGAAGAGCTTGGTGAGGTAAGTGACGACAGGGATGACTTTCTGCTACAGAGGCTTTAGTACAGCTCATAGAAATTGAGTGAAGAACTCATGAAGATAGAGAAGGAGATGACTACTAATAGTCATAACAGAGATAACAGAGGTTCTAAGGAAGACCGGAGTAGAAGAAAGGTGGAGAAGGAGGATGCCAAGGCAAATGGCATACAAAGACAATTAAGTGAAGAAGAATATGAGAGGGACAAGGCTGACATTGCAGTTCATCTTGAGATATTGATGAAGATGTTGCAGATAAATAAAGAAGACCAGAGGCATGGTTGTGTCATGAGGAAGAAAGTAAAGTGGCAGAGGCTACAAGAGAAGAGAAATCAACAGGTGAATATGTAGTTAACAGAAGAGATGATGAAGCTTGAAAAGGTAACAAATGATAAATTGAAATCTGAAAAACTCAGAGAAGATGAGTTGAGAATGGAAGTTTCCATTTGTGAAGAAGAACAACGTGAAGTCCTTGGTGAAGATGAAGACTGGAGATCTGTGAAAGATCTTATGAACCATTGTGTGAATTCAAGACAACAGTAAGTTTACTTTGCTGAGGAAGGAATTATTGATGATTTTCTGAACTATTGGACAAATTCAGATCAACAGGAGGATGTAAAACCTTGTATTTTTTAATCTAATAATTTTGATGTGATTACAGGTTTTGCATAAGATGTGCAGTCTTTTGAAGCTATCAAAATTATGGAAGAGTATCTTTTAGAAGATAAATACTCTAATGTAAAGAAGGATGGTGAATGTCTCTTGGATGAGAGAAGCATTGAATTATTACAGCATAAAGAATTTAGTAATACATTGATGTTTGAAGGTGTTACAACATAGGAACCATTTCTTGTGAAAGAAGGAGATGAGATTCAGTCTGAAGAGCTGATATGTGAAGCAATAATTGAGACTGTTGAACCTTGTAATTTTCAAACTAATAATTTGTGTATAAATGCAGGAATTATAAGTGAAGATGAAGTACTTATGAAGTGTCAAAGAGAAATTAAATTGCTGGAATATTTGTCGGAAAACTCAGAGTATGATAGTGTGATTGCGTAGGAAGGAGTTCACTACAGTGGATAAGAGCAGAAAGACATCATTGAAGCAGATGATGTGGAAGAGGAACTTGCTGATAGTTTCGAGAGTCCTTTAGAGAATTCTTTAGAGAGGTTGAATTAGCATACTGATGTGTGGATAGAGGAGAAAATATCAGAGCAACATTTTGAGATGTTGCTAGAGAAAGAGAAGGTAATGAGGCATTATATTTTTAATTTCTGTAATTGTTTTATGATTAAAGGATTTGATGAAAATGAGACAGACATGTTTCAAGTTGAAGAGTCAGTTTTAGAACTGAAGTAGGCTGGAAGTTGCCAGGTTGGACATGCTGATGAGGAAAATGAAAATCATGAAGATACCATGCTTGAACAAATTAAATTGATTGTCCAGATCAGTCAAGGAAGTGAAGGACAATTACTGAGGGTTGTCAAGGAAGAGGAAGGAAAATATGTTGGAATTGTTGAACATCATAGTGATGTATTTGATAGGAATCAAGCAAAAGGGGAATTGGAGGACAAATTATTTTTTGAAAGTAAATTTATAGATATTGAACAAAGGTTGTTTTGAAAGTCACAAGAGGGTAAGGATGAAAGGGCAGTAGTAGGAACCCGAAAACTTCAAGGAGAAGATAAAAAAATAACAGTCTAAAGATAAATTAGACATAGAGATTGAAAGAATAATAAGATTGATGAAGAAGGAGCCTCAGAAGAAAAAAACAGTAAGAGGGCCAAGAAGCATCAAGAGAAAGACAACAGCAGACTGTGAAATCATATCTAGTGGGGAAAAACAACATAAAGTGTGGGGACTTGAAGAACAACAACAAACAAAAGCAGCAATCGAAGACAAATTACAGAACAAAGTATGGGATCCTAGAGGACAAAGGTTGGTAGCACATGATCTGGAGATCATGATTATTTTAACCTTGGGATTCTGATGCGGGAGCATCCAGCTCAACAATTTCATTGTATTTTAGTAGACATAAGTGGTCTTATGTTTTCAAGGAAGTTGGTTTTCTGAGTATTAAATTAATATAATTATTAAGGTTTTTAAGTAAGCTTATGATATATTTGAAGAATAGGAATTAATTAGATATTGTGAGGAATATTGTAAATGTTCCCAAATGTTGGAGAACATGAGAGATTTAGGCTAGTTAAGATTCCATAAGGATTGAGAGATTTGGAAATCAATTGTAAAACTTAGATTAGGAATTGGTTTCATGGTTTGTGGAACTAGAGAGGATCCTTAGCGATTAGTTGAGTCAAAAGTGGACTTAGTTCAAAAGATTAAGGATCTGAACTGAAATGGGTTATAGATCCGTTTGTATAAATGTAAGCCTAAGAGGCATAGAGAGAGTTAGTTAGTGAGAGAGTGAGAATCATAGTTCAGAGATTAGATAGGGTTTGACTGTAAGCCTATAGGAAGGAAAGGAAAAAAGGCCACTGATTAGAAAATCAGGCCACAGAGAGAGTTTCATTATGTAAATAATTGTTTATAAAGACAAAGAATTCGATTCCTGGGTTGTGTGGTGTGTATTGATTAATGGAATTAAAGCAGAACGTAGAGGTGGAGAATGAAAGATAGTGGTCTGATCATTTGACTCTGATTGAAGGATCAAAGTTGAAGTTCAGATGTGATAGCACTTAAAACTACGTAGAAGTAAGTTCAGGAGGAAGTTGCGCTGAAGAAAAGCCAAAGACGAGAAACCCTGGAGAAAACCAAAACCACAGAAGAACAAAGAGAGAGAACAGTGCACAGAGGAGGAGTACAACAATCAAAAGTGATTGAATAATCTGAGAAAGGATAGATGCAGAAAGAATCATATAGGAAAGTTGGATGAATAGACCAAAACACTGAGGAATTTTTTAAAGACGAAGAAAGGAAAGGAGGAAGAAATGAAGTAACCGTGCACAGGAACCGTTGGATTAGTCAGACCAATGGACATGATTGATAGAATAGGGTCGACAGAGATCTTATCGTGCAAAATAAAGTCAAGAAGTGAAGGGATCGGATTTAGCCATGTGACAGCAGAATAATAGAGAGGTCTACGGAAGCGGTAAGTAGTATCTCGTGCGGTCTCAAAATGGTAAATGATATTTTACAAATTCACACGATTAACATGAGGGGTTAACACGTAGCACATCGGTGGGGAAGCAAAACCGCTTATCTCTGGTGCTCTCAACCTGTTATGTATCATGCTAGTAATCGCACGAGATTACACGATCATTGCTGGATTGAGGTAAATGAAATATATGGTTGAGATCGGTTGGGCTAGTTGGTGAGTGATATGTCGCGATAGCCATTGGATTAGACATGATAGATCGATGATGGTAATTTGGAGTGCCCAAAAGTCAAGTGTTGAAATAAATACGTCAGTTGTGTGACACATGGTTGACGATGATTGGTCAATTTTGTTGTGGATCGAATGGTAAAAAAATCTACGAGTATAATTTGATTAATGTGTGATTAAATAGGTTCCGCTTAAGCATTTAATTAATAGCATTAAACCTTGGTGTAAGAAGGTTTTAATAAGTAGGAATATTAGAAGTGTTGGGACATAGTGTGACATGCAATTTTATTTGCATAATGTGGGTAGAAGCGATTTAGGCTGCATCATTTTTGGTATCTGAGCTGAATAAGGAAACTTTGCGTGTAAGAATTCTTTGAGAAAATTTAGAACAAAGTTATGTTTTGAAGGTATGTATATAGGTGAATGGTGATGAAAGGAAGCAAGAGGAGATCAGATTTTAAATTTGACAAACAGTAGGCACACAGAGATAAAGTGTAGCAAAATTTGAAGATGCAAAGAAATAGAGAACAATCCATTCAAAGTGCAAATGAATGGGAGAACAATATCATGCAGAGATCTTGAAGGTGAGATTATATGTTTTTGTTTTAATTTGGTTTGAAGATTGTGGTTGTAGAATTTATGTTGTAGATAAAAGAAGGTATCTCAACAAAAGAAAAGAAGTAGTAATGAAGAAATATGGTAAGAATTTCTCAGTGAAAAAAGAGGTGGCCAAAACCTATTTTTTCATTTGTGATTGAAATACAAGAGGACAATTGTGTTCTTAAAAGGTGCAGATGAGTTGAATCCTAGAAGAAGTAGAGAGAAGTGCTCAAAGAGGTTCGAGAGAATAAAGAACCAAGTGCTTGCCAAAAGACCAAGTACAAAGGAGAGCTTGGTGAGGTAAGTGACAACAGGGTGGAGTTGTTGTTACAGAGGATTTAGTACAACTCATAGAAATTGAGTGAGGAACTCATGAAGATAGAGAAAGAGATGACTAATGATAGTCACAATAGAGATAACAGAGGTTCTAAGGAATAATAGAGTAGAAGAAAGGTGGAGAAATAGGGTGCCAATGAAAATGGCATACAAAGACAATTAAGTGAAGAAGAATATGAGAGGGAGAAGGCTAACATTGCAGTTCATCTAGAGATATTGATGAAGATGTTGTAGATAAATAAAGAATACCAGAGGCATGGTTGTGCCATGAGGAAGAAATTAAAGTGTTAGAGGATAGAAGAGAAGAGAAATCAGTAGGTGAATATGCAATTAGCAGAAGAGATGATGAAGCTTGAAAAGGTAACGAATGATAAATTGAAATCTGAAAAACTCAGAGAAGATGAGTTGAGAATGGAAGTTTCCATTTGTGAAGTAGAACAAGGTGAAGTCCTGGGTGACGATGAAAACTGGAGATCTGTGAAAGATCTTATGAACCATTGTGCAAATTCAATACAACAAGAAGTTTACTTTTCTAAGGAAGTAATTATTGATGATTTTCTAAATTGTTGGACAAATTCGGATCAACAGGAGGATGTAAAACCTTGTATTTTTGAATCTAATAATTTTGATGTGATTACAGGTTTTGTAAAAGATGTGCAGTCTTTTGAAGCTGTCAAAAGTATGGACAAGTATCTTTCAGAAGATAAATACTCTGAAGTAAAGAAGGATGGAGAATGTCTCTTGAATGAGAGAAGCAATGAATTATTACAGAATAAAGAATTTAGTAATACATTGATGTTTGAATTTGTTACAACACAGGAACCATTTCTTGTGAAAGAAGGAGATGAGATTCAGTCTAAAGAGCTGATATGTGAAGTAATATTTGAGACTGTTAAACCTTGTAATTTTCAAACTGATAATTTGTGTATAAATGCAGGAATTATAAGTGATGATGAAGTACTTATGAAGTGTCAAAGGGAAATTAAATTTCTCAAATATTTGCTAGAAAACTCAGAGTATGATAGTGTGATTGCGGAGGAAGGAGTTCACTATAGTGGACAAGAGCAGAGAGACATCATTGAAGCAAATGATGTGGAAGAGCAACTTGCTGATAGTTTCAAGAGTCCTTTGGAGAATTCTTTAGAGAGGTTGAATTATCATACTGATATGATGTTAGAGGAGAAGAAATCAGAGTAGCATACTGAGATGTTGCTAGAGAAAGAGAAGGTAATGAGGCCTTATATTTTTTATTTTGATAATTGTCTTATGATTATAGGATTTGATGAAAAAGAGATAGACATGTTTCAAGTTGAAGAGTCAATTTGAGAACTAAAGAAGACTAGAAGTTGCCAGGTCAGACATGCTGACGAGGAAAATGAAAAGCCTGAAGATACCGTGCTTGAAGAAATTAAATTGACTATCCAAATTAGCCAAGGAAGTGAAGGAAAATTACTGAGGGTTGTCAAGGAATAGGAAGGAAAATATGTTGGAATTGATGAACGTCATAGTGATGTATTTGAGAGGAATCAAGTACAAGGGAAATTGGAGGAAAATTTATCTTTTGAAAGTAAATTTATAGATATTGCACAGAGGTTGTTTGGAAAGTCACACGCGGGTAAGGATGAAAGGGCGGTAGTAGGAATCCAACAACTTCAATGAGAAGATGAAAAGCAACAGTCTGAAGATAAATTGGACATAGATATTGAAAGAATAATAAGATTGATGAAGAAGGAGCCTCATATGAAAACAACAGTAAGAGGGCTAAGAAATAGCAAGAGAAATACAACAACAGGCTATGAAAGCATAACTAGGGGGCAAAGCAGCAAAGTGTGGGGACCTGGATAACAACAACAAACAATAGCATCAACCAAAGACAAATTACAGAACAAGGTATGGGATCCAGGAGGAAAAATATTAGTAGCACATGATCTGGAGATCATGATTATTTTAACCTTGGTATTCTGATGCAAGAGCATCCAGCTCAGCAATTTCATTGTATTTTAGTAGACATAGGGGGTCTTGTGTTTTCAAGGAAGTTGGTTTCCTAAGTATTAAATTAATGTAATTAGTAAGGTTTTTAAGTATGTTTATGAGAGATGAAGAATATGAATTAATTAGATATTGTGAGGAATATTGTAAATGTTCATGAATGTTGGAGAACATGAGAGATTTAGGCTAGTTAAGATTCCATAAGGATTGAGAGATTTCAAAATCAATTGTAAATCTTAGATTAGGAATTGGTTTCATGGTTTGTGGAACTAGAGAGGATTCTTAGGGATTAGTTAAGTCAAAAGTGGACTTAGTTCAAAAAATTAAGGATCTGAACTGAAATAGGTTACAAAACCTTTTGTATAAATGTAAGCCTAAAAGGCATAGAGAGATGTAGTGAGAGAGTGAGAATCAGAGTTTAGAGATTAGATAGGGTTTGACTGTAAGTCTACAGGAAGGAAAGGAAGAAAGGCCACTGATTAGAAAATTAGGCCAGAGAGAGAGTTTCATTATGTAAACAATTGTTTATAAACACAAAGAATTCAATTCCTGAGTTGTGTGGTGTGTATTGATTAATGGAATAATAAATTGTGTGTGAAGTAGAGTAATTATGCATAGTATATGTATGCAGGTGGAATTAAAGAAGAACGCAGAGGTGGAGAATGAAGGATAGTGGTCTGATCGCTTGAATATGATTGAAGGATCAAATTTGAAGTTTAGATGTGATAGTTCTTAAAAGTATGTAGAAGTAAGTTTAGGAGGAAGTTGTGTTGAAGAACAACCAAAGACCAAAAACCCTAAAGAACTCCTAAACCATAGAAGAACAAAGAGAGAGAGAATTGTTCATAGAGGAGGAGTACAATAATCAGAAGTGATTGAATAATCTCAGAAAGGATAGAGGCATAAAGAATCGTATAAGCAAGTCGGATGAATTGACCAGAACACAGAGGAATGGCATAAAGACGAAGAAAGGAAAGGAGGAAGAAATGAAGTAACCTTGCACAGGAACCGTTGGATCAGTTAGATCAACTTACAAGATTGATAGAATAGGGTTGGCAAAGATATTATCATGCAAAATAAAGTCAAGAAGTGAAGGATCGGATTTAGCCATGTGACAACAGAACAATGGAGCAGTTTACAGAAGCGATAACTAGTATCTCGTGTGGTCTGAAAATGGTAAATGATAATTTAAAAATTCATGTGATTAACCTAAGGAGTTGACATGTAGCACGTCGGTGGGGAAGCAAAACCACTTATCTTGGGCACTCTCAACCTGTTATGTATCGTGCTAGTAATTGCGTAAGATTAGATGATCATCGTTGGATTGAGGTAAATGAAATATACGGTGGAGATCGACCAATCTAGTTGGAACGTGATGCGTCGCGATAGCCATTGGACCAGACGGGACAGATCGATGATGGTAATTTGGAGTACCCAAAAGACAAGTGTTGAAATAAATACGTCAGTTGTGTGATACACGGTTGACGATGATTGGTCAGGTTTGTTGTGGATGAGATGGTAAGAAAATCCACGAGTATAATTTGATTAACATGTGATTAAATATTTTCTTCTTAAGCATTTAATTAAGAGACCTTGGTGTAAGAAGGTTTTACTAAGCAGAAATATTAAAATCCATGGGACAAAGTGTGACATGCGGTTTTATTTGCATAATGTGGGTAGATGCAGTTTAGGTTTCGTCATTTTTGGTATTAGAGCTGAATAAGGAAACTCTGCGTGTAAGAATTATTTAATAAAATTTAGAACAAATTAATGTTTTAAAGGTGTGTATATAGGTGAATGGTGATGAAAGGAAGTAAGAGGACATTAGATTTTAAATTTGACAAACAATAAGCACACAGAGATAAAGTGTAGCAGAATTTGCAGATGCAAAGAAATGGAGAGCAATCCATTCGAAGTGCAGATGAATGGGAGAACAAGATCATGCAGAGATCTTGAAGGTCAATTGATATGTTTTTGTTTTAATTTGGTTTGAAGATTGTGGTTGTAGAATTCAGGTTGTAGATAAAAGAAGGTATCTAAACAAAAGAAAAGAAGAAGAATGAAGAAAGCTGGTAAGAATTTCTGAGTGGAAGAAGAGGTGGAAAAAACCTATTATTTCATTTGTGATTGAAATACAAGAGGACAATTGTGTTCTTAAACAGTGTAGATGAGTTGAAGCCTAGAAGGAGCAGAGAGAAGTGCTCAAAGAGGTTCGAGAGAATAGACAACCAAGTGCTTTCCAAAATACCAAGTACAGAGGAGAGCTTGGTGAGGTAAGTGACAACAAGGAGGACTGGCTATTACAAAGGCTTTAGTACAGCTCATAGAAAGTGAGTGAGGAACTCATGAAGATAGAGAAGGAGATGACTACTGATAGTCATAATAGAGATAACAAAGGTTCTAAGGAAGACCAGAGTAGAAGAAAGGTGGAGAAAGAGGATGCCAAGGAAAATGGCATACATAGACAATTAAGTGAAGAAGAATATGAGAGGGAGAAGGTTACAATTCCAGTTCATCTTGAGATACTGATGAAGATGTTATAGATAAATAAAGAAGACCAGAGGCATGGTTGTGTCATGAGGGAGAAAGTAAATTGGCAGAGGCTACAAGAGAAGAGAAATCAACAGGTGAATATGAAGTTAGCAGAAGAGCTGATGAATCTTGAAAAGGTAATGAATGATAAATTGAAATCTGAAAAACTCAGAGAAGCTAAGTTGAGAATGGAAGTTTCCATTTGTGAAGCAGAACAAGGTGAATTCCTGGATGAAGATGAAGAATAGAGATTTGTGAAAGATCTTATGAACCATTGTGCAAATTCAAGACAACAAGAAGTTTACTTTGCTGAGGAAGGAATTATTGATGATTTTCTAAACCGTTCGACAAATTCGGATCAACAGGGCGGTGTAAAAGCTTGTATTTTTGAATCTAATAATTTTGATGTGATTATAGGTCTTGCAGAAGATGGGCAGTCTTTTGAAGCTATCAAAAGTATGGAATATTATCTTTTAGAAGATAAATACTCTGAAGTAAAGAAGGATGGAGAATGTATCTTGAATGAGAGAAACAGTGAATTATTACAACTGAAAGAATTTAGTAATACATTGATGTTTGAAGCTATTACAACACAGGAACCATTTCTTGGGAAATAAGGAGGTGAGATTCAGTCTGAAGAGCTGATATGTGAAGCAACAGTTGAGATTGTTGAACCTTGTAATTTTCAAACTGATAATTTGTGTATAAATGCAGGAATTATAGGTGATGACGAAGTACTTATGAAGTGTCAAAGAGAAATTAAATTACTGGAATATTTGCTGGACAACTCAAAGTATGGTAGTGTGATTGCAGAGGAAGGAGTTCACTATAGTGGACAAGAGCAGAAAGACATCATTGAAGCAGATGATGTGGAAGAGGAACTCGCTGATAATTTCGAGAGTCCTTTAGAGAATTCTTTAGAGAGGCTGAATTAGCATACTTATGTGCTGATAGAGTAGAAAAAATCAGAGCAACATACTGAGATGTTTCTAGAGAAAGAGAAGGTAATGAGGCCTTATATTTTTAACTTTGATAATTGTTTTATGATTATAGGATTTGATGAAAATGAGACAAACATGTTTCAAGTTGAAGAGTCAGTTTTAGAACTGGAGAAGACTGGAAGTTTCCAGGTTGGACATGTTGATGAGCAAAATGAAAAGCATGAAGATATCGTGCTTGAAGAAATTAAATTGACTGTTCGTCAAGGAAGTGAAGAACAATTACTAAGGGTTGTCAAGGAAGAGGAAGGAAAATATGCTGTAATTGATGAACATCATAGTGATGTATTTGAGAGGAATCAAGTACAAGGGGAATTGGAGGACAATTTATTTTTTGAAAGTAAATTTACAGATATTCAACAGAGGTTGTTTGGAAAGTCACAAGAGGGTAAGAAGGAAAGGGAGGTAGTAGGAATTCGACAACTTTAAGGAGAAGATAAAAAATAGTAGTCTGAAGATAAATTGGACATAGAGATTAAAAGAATAATAATATTGATGAAGAAGGAGCCTCGGAAGAAAACAACATTAAGAGGGCCAAGCAAGAGCAAGAGAAAGACAGCAATAGACTATGAAAGCATAGCTAGTGGGGCAAAGAAACATAAAGTGGGGGGACCTGGAGAACAAAAACAAACAATATCAGCAACCAAAGACAAATTACAGAACAAAGTATGGGATCTAGGAGGACAAAGTTTGATAGCACATGATCTGGAGATCATGTTTATTTTAACCTTGGGATTCTGATGCAGGAGCATCCAACTCAACAATTTCATTGTATTTTAGTAGACATAAGGGGTCTTGTGTTTTCAAGGAAGTTTGTTTCTTGAGTATTAAATTAATGTAATTATTAAGGTTTTTAAGTAAGCTTATGAGATATTTGAAGAATAGGAATTAATTAGATATTGTGAGGAATATTGTAAATGTTCCCAAATGTTGGAGAACATGAGAGATTTAGGCTAGTTAAGATTCCATAAGGATTGAGAGATTTGGAAATCAATTGTAAAACTTAGATTAGGAATTGGTTTCATGGTTTGTGGAACTAGAGAGGATCCTTAGGGATTATTTGAGTCAAAAGTGGACTTAGTTCAAAAGATTAAGGATCTGAACTGAAATGGGTTATAGATCCGTTTGTATAAATGTAAGCCTACGAGGCATAGAGAGAGTTAGTTAGTGAGAGAGTGAGAATCATAGTTTAGAGATTAGATAAGGTTTGACTGTAAGCCTACAGGCACGAAAGGAAAAAAGGCCACTGATTAGAAAATCAGGCCACAGAGAGAGTTTCATTATGTAAATAATTGTTTATAAAGACAAAGAATTTGATTCCTGGGTTGTGTGGTGTGTATTGATTAATGGAATTATAAATTATGCGTGAATTAGAGTAATTCTACATAGTTTATGTATGCAGGTGGAATTAAAGTAGAACACAGAGGTGGAGAATGAAGGATAGTGGTTTGATCGTTTGAATATGATTGAAGGATCAAAGTTGAAGTTCAGATGTGATAGTTCTTAAAACTACATAGAAGTAAGTTCAGGAGGAATTTGCACTGAAGAACAACCAAAGACCAGAAACCCTAGAGAAAACCTAAACCACAAAAGAACAGAGAGAGAGAATAGTGCACAGAGGAGGAGTACATCAATCAAAAGTGACTTAATAATATCAGAAAGGATAGATGCATAAAGAATCATATAGGCAAGTCGAATGAATAGACAAGAACACTGAGGAATTGCATATAGACGAAGAAAGGAAAGGAGGAAGAAATGAAGTAACCATGCTCTGGAACCATTGGATCAGTCATATCAACAAAAAAGATTGATAGAATAGGGTTGGCAGAGATCTTATCGTGCAAAATAAAGTCAAGAAGTGAAGGGATTATATTTAGCCACGTGACAACAAAATAATGGAGCAGTCTACGGAAGCTGTAAGTAGTATCGCGCATAGTCTCAAAATGGTAAACGATATTTTACAAATTCACGCGATTAACCTGAGGAGTTGACACGTAGCACATCATTGGGGAAGCAAAACCGCTTATCTCAAGTGCTTTCAACCTGTTATGTATCATGCTCGTAATTGTATGAGATTACGCGATCATCGTTGGATTGAGGTAAACAAAATATAAGGTGGAGATCGGTCGGGCTAGTTGGCGCGTGATACGTCGCGATAACCGTAGGATTAGACGGGACAGATCGACAATGGTAATTTGGAGTGCCCAAAAGTCAAGTGTTGAAATAAATTCATCAGTTGTGTGACACACTGTTGACGATGATTGGTTAGGTTTGTTATGGATCGGATGGTAAGAAAATCCACAAGTATAATTTGATTAATTTGTGATTAAATAGTTTCCTCTTAAGCATTTAATTAAGAGCATTAAACCTTGGTGTAAGAAGGTTTTACTAAGAAGGAATATTAAAATCCCTAGGACATAGTGTGACATGAAATTTTATTTGTATAATATGGGTAGATGCGGTTTAGGCTACATCGGGCTATAGTTGGGAACTAGTATTGGATAAGATCATAAGTGTTTGGCTTGTCAACTGTCTTGAAGCTTTAGAAGGCTTTGAGGAAATTCTCTCTACATGATGTTGATGTCTAGATATTGTTCTATAAAGAAATACCTTTTGAATAACAAATCTGTAAGTATTAGACCAACCAGGCTTAGTCAAAAGAGGTGAAGACATACATGGTGACAATAGTGGAGATAGAGGTAGAGGTGACTGAGAATGCCCCAACCAATGTTGAATTTTGGGGAGACATTAAAGATATGTTAGGGGGCTTGAACTCACAACTCCTTCGAGCACCTATCCAAGCGATTATTTATCATAAGCTCTTCATTTGTCCATGGCAAAGACCTCCAAATAACCTTCTAAAAACCAAAATAACTTTCCCCCTTCCCTATAAATGTAGAAATTAACCACTAAGTTTCACTAGAGCAACAATATTGGGAGTAAACCAACGATACTAACACAATGGCTAGTCACAACTCACTATTAGTCACAACTCACTATAATGAAATTTTGATTTTTCAATCATAACGATATAATCACTAAAATGAAACCTGAGAAATTAGGTTGAATAATTTTAAAATTGTTTATTTTTAGTACTTATTGATTGATGCATACTTTTTAAAAATTAATTATTGACTTAGGTGGTGGGAAATTCTATAATTTTGATTTCCAATAAGAAAAAAACATCATTTTTTAATTAATATTAATGCAAAGATGAATTTATGTCATCTAACATATACTAAATGTACTTCACATCTATGACATGATATTCTAATATGTGCAATATATAATATTCAAGCAATATGAAAATTCCCATAGGATTCAAAACAATTTCATAAGAGCCTAGTACTACTATATTCATAATGTACGTTCATACTAGATAAACAACTTGATATCCAAGTTAAAAACTAGTATCCTAAGTTCAATGGATATGACCATGATAATAAAAAATATAGATATGCATGAAAATTTATGTCTTTAACTAAAGAAAATGTGTCCTCTACTAATTAATTAACACTTCTCCTTATAGTTATTTCTTATAATGTATTTGACCTAGATGTAAGACCACTCCCATTTTGGATAATTTGTCAGCCTTTGAATTGAATTCCCTATGGATATGATCAAAGGATATAACCCTAAATATTCTAATTAACTCCATAACTCTAATAATCCACTAATCGAATTAAGAAGTATTTAAGGAAGTATAACCTTTCAGTCAATCTACAACAACCTTTAAATCCCCTATCACTCATAAGTTTAGATTGTTGAAGTGAAATAATTAAAACGACTAATTTGTATTATTGGAGTACTTGTTATGTAGTTATATTTTTGTTTCTAGGCTAAATTAATCATTAATGTTAGTCATTTTTAATTGTATTACTTATTTTCTAGTCATATATTTTAACCTAGGACTAAATTTTCCATTTAAGTTTGTGGTTTTTAGTCCAGTCACTTAAGATTTCTCATTTTTGGTAGAATTTTACTAGGAAAAGCTATGACAACTAACTTTTTAGCCACCTAGTCACTAATTTCATCATTTTCTACTAGTGATTGTAGGGGTGTAATGATCTTTCAATGGTTTGTACTTCTAAAGTAACAACTAGACAAGAAAATGCATCACAAATCTAATGAAGCACACAAAATACTTTGATCCCCCTATTCAAATTTCGGGCTAGATCAAGGTCTGAAACACTATGAAAACTACTACCTTTCTCATTAATCTTGATACAAAACTTTATCCTTTCTTCAATGACCAACATCACTTTCTCCTTTACAACACTTGCACAATACTTTGACAAGGTAGCTATCTCTTTAGTAACCTGACCCTTTACAAAATTTAATAATCCAAAATAAAATTGTTGGAAATAATACTGAGAGGGGGGTGAATCAGTATTATCAGATCTATAATTTTATGTCCCAGACATATTTATATACGCTACTTCAGTGAAGTGAACTAGCGTGTACACGCGACTGTACTTAAAGAAACCATCGTATATGTAGAGAACTTTTGATTTAGACAATTTATCATGTATTGAGCTTAAACCAATATATCCTATATTTATTAGGCAGTGCAGTAAAATCAGAATAAAGCATCACACATAAGAAACACACATGAACACCAAGATATAAGGTGGAAACCCGATGTGGGTAAAAACCACCTGTTGCTGTCATCTTTGTCTTCTTTTAATAATAAGAAAATTTGTTTACAATCTTGTACTGGTGCAGACTCATACCAGTATGCAGGAACCCACCTGCAGAAAGCTACAACCTTCTCTCATTCTCCATCTACTAGTGGAAGGGAGCTACAACCCCCTAGCTCTTTTACTGGCCAATATTTTTACCAGTACGTAGCTGCCAGCCTACATAAAATTCCACTCTTCCACCAGGGACCACGTTTCATGAATTTTCAGACTGGATACTCCTGGAACACAACACCACAATCTTAAGGCCATGTTTCATCCAATTTTCATATTGGACCCATCAACAACATTGAAACTTAGAAAATCATAACTGCAACACAACCATCAAATACATCTACATCAACCAATCACTGAAACTCAATCATCACTTTCTGAATCAACCACCACTGAATCAATCAGTCACTTGACAACCCATCATCGTTGTAGTAAATCAAAATCAATCAATTTAATCATTCAGAACACTATCACCAGAACCCAAAGCAGAACCTAGAACTCTACAGCAGCAAACAGAAATAATTGAAGCATACTTATAAGCTATATGCTACTTCAATGTGTCGAACCAGTGTGTATAAGCACTTTTACCAAAAGGAACCAGTGTATAGATCTGCAAATTCAAATTCACGATGTATACACTACTTTGATATGTTTAACCAGTGTGTATATGCTCATTTACTAAAGTGAACCTATGTAAAGATCTGTAAATGCTAACTTAAAACATCACAACTATTCCAAACTTTACTCATACCTAGATCATCACATTTACATAATAGAACATGCATTAGTATTCAGATCTAGACAATTCAAGATAAAACCACATAATGATAATACTTTTAAGCCTTTATGATCCCGGTCCATCAACCTTCATCAACCATATTGGTGCATCCTTAGATCAGATCAAGAAAACCATCAGAAGCTCATTAACCTACTTTTATGATCCAACACTTCATAAGATATTCAAATCCTTGCACACCTATGACCTAATGATATTCTCCTCCTTATATAGTTTTAGGCCTTTCTCAATACCATGGACCAAAAATACTTAGGACCAATACCTTGGACCAAATACCTCGGACCAATTACCTTGGGTCAAATACCTTGGACCAAAAACTTTTGGTTTTCCAAGATATACGCGCTTTTCCTTCTCTGAACACACATGTGTATGTATACGCTCCTTTTGTTCAATAAACATGTGTTTATACGTAGCTTGGACAAGGTGAACTTGCGAATACCTCTCTTACTTCATTCTTTGGAGTCTAATCTGTAATTCTTTGTTGTTGACCTGATGCACTGTGATCTTTAATCTGAGTGAGTTGCCATCAAGGACAACACCTATATCATAATGCCAACAATCTCCCCCTTTAGACTTGATGGCAACAACAACACCAAGTCACTCTCCCCCTTTGACATCAAGGGCAAAGGGCGGAACAAGATATTTTCTCACTTTGACATACATTATGCTGTTCATGCTCCCCCTGAGTACATGCTGAATTCTATGATTGAGCTCCCCTTTTGTACATGTTGAAATGCATTGAAACTATCCATGCTCCCCTAGATCACAAGCAGAGTCTGAAAAAATATTTTCTAAAAGAATAACATGACTCTATAACTTAACTATGTGAGGATGACCTTCTTATCACCAATGAATCATACATACATCCATCTCCCAACCAAGTGGGGATATACCAAATTTGTTTATACAAGACAAAAACAATAAATATTACAACATCCATCCCATGTAAAGTTGGGATACAGATTACATCATTTGTCCAAGAGGACTAATTCATATGTATGAGAAGACATATCACACCCTAGGCTGTTACATGACTTAAGCAACAAATGGTATAAATATCTGAATGCATAGCTGGACTCAGTAACCATAATGCCAACAAAGTTGAATGTACATGAAGGCTAATGCTCCCCCTAAATCTGTGCTACCTGTGCGTTGTTAACAGGTCAATGATCAAGGCATCTTTGTCAGTCAAATAAAAATTAATGAAAAATGCATATCGATAGAAATTAATCATCAATATTAGTTAGATCACCCATATCAGAGCCTACCCTAGTATTTTTCTTGTCTGAAAAACATATACGCTCCTTGACTCACATAAACCCAAGTGTGTACACGACTATACTTCACGAAACACACATATAATAATCTTTCTATTAAAAAATTGGATTTAACAACAGGATGATGTAGCAACTACTCCAAGCTTTTGTCTGAGATATTCAATTGTCTCTTTGGGTAGTGATTTAGTGAATATATCAGCAACCTGTTCTTTGGAGGGAACATACTCCAATTTGACCTTTTGTTTAAGCACTTGTTCATGTAGAAAATGGTATTTGATGGGTATGTGCTTTATCTTGGAGTGCATGACTAGATTCTTTCAAATACTGATGGCACTTGTATTATCACATAGAATGGAGATGGGTGGAGTACATGTGATCTGAATGTCTTGCAAGGTTTGCATCATCCAAAATAGTTGTGTGCAACAAGATGCAGCAGCCACATATTATGCTTCAGCTATAGATAACACAATTGAACTTTGTTTCTTACTAAACCAAGACACTAACCTAGAACCCATATAGAATGCACCACCACTAGTGCTTTTTCTGTCATCAACACTACCTGCCCAATCTGCATCTGTATATGCATGAAGAGTAAGATCTATATCTCTAGGATACCATAAACCAAAGTTCTGAGTTCCTATGAATATATTTGAAAATTCTTTTGACTACCTGAAGGTGTGATTCCTTTGGATTTTCTTGGAATCTTCCAACTATTCCTTCTGCATGCATGATGTCATGTTGGGTATCTATTAGATAAAGTAGATTTCCAATCATGGATCTACAAGTTGGTTGATGTACTGCTATTGATTCATCATTTGATTTGAGACTACATCCTGTTACCATTGGGGTACATACAGGTTTAGAATCTTCCATGCCGCACCTTTTAAAGATCTGTTTGAGATATTTGGTTTGTGAACGAAAAATACCATCTTTATTTTGTTGAACTTGTAGACCAAGAAAATAGGTAAGTTCACCAAGAAAGACAACATCACTGAAGAAACATTTTGACTCATGGATTCTTCATTGCTACCAAAAATGATATCATCAACGTAAACAACAATAATTAGCAATTTATCAGTTTCAATCTTTGTATATAGATTGTTATCTGCTAAACCTTTTGAAAAACCTTGTTGGTGTAGATATTTGTCAAGGCAGTGATACTAAGCCCTTGGAGCCTATTTCAGACCATAGAAAACCTTTTTGAGTCTGCATACAAGTTTTGCATCATTTCCAAGAATGAATCCTTCTAGTTGTTCAATATAAACTTCTTCTAAATCTCTATTAAGGAAAGCAGATTTTATATCCATTTGGTATACTTTGAATTTCTGAAAGCTAGAAAGAGCAAGAAACATCCTTATGGCTTCAATTCTAGCAACAGGTGCAAAAGTTTCTTCAAAATCTATACCTTCTTGTTGAGCATACCCTTTACAAAAAATTCTGGCCTTGTTTCTAATGACTTCTCCATTTTCATTCATCTTGTTTTTGAATATCCATTAGTTCCTATAATATTTTTATCATGAGGTCTAGGAACTAATTCCCAAGTATTATTCTTTTCAATTTTCTCAAGTTCTTCATTCATGGCATTGACCCAACATTCATATTTGCATGATTCATTTACATTTTGAGGTTTGGTGGAGGATAGTAATGGTAGATAGCTTGAGGTCTCTGTAATAGTTCTTCTTGTCTATACACCTGCCTCTTTTTCCCCTAAAATTTGAGTTTCTAGATGATTTTTCTGAACATACCTGGATGGAGTCTTTTCTTCTATCATTATCTCTTCTTCTGGTGCTTCATTGGTTTCTTCTTCAATATCATTGTGATTTGATGTGGGAAAACAATCCCCATCTTCTTCGTTGTTATAATCTTCTATTTTTATCTGTTTTGGATTTTTGCATGCTTCATCAACTACAACATCAATACCTTCAACAATTTTCCCAAGTCTTTTATTATAACATTTATATCCTTTACTTCGGGAAGAGTAACCAAGAAGAATACCTTCATCTACTTTGGGCTCAAACTTACCATGTTTTTCATCAGTCCTTTTGATATAGCGTTTGCTTCCAAAAACTTTAAAGTGTTTTACAGTAGGAGTCCTACCATACCAAAGTTCATGTGGAGTTTGAGTGCTATTTACCCGAACATTTTCTTGGTTGAGAATAGTTGCGACAACGAATGCAGCTTCACCCCAGAAGGTTGTAGGAGTTCCAGATTCATCTAGCATAGCTCGAGCCATTTGTTGAACAGTTATGTTCATTCTTTCTACCACTCCATTTAGCTAAGGAGTCCTTACAGTGGAAAATTGCCTTTTTATTCCATGTTGTTCACAAAAGTCAAAGAATTCATCCGAGGTAAATTCCCCTCCTCAATCAGATCTGAGGCATTTGATTTTTCGATTTGTTTCATTTTCAACCAAAGCTTTGAAGACTTGGAACTTTTCGAATGCTTCATCTTTATGCTTTAGAAGACCTATCCAACACATTCTAGAAAAACCATCAACGAAAAAAATAAAGTATTCTTCTCCACAAGGTGACTTTTTCCTTGATGGTCCACATAAATTAGTATGGACAAGTTCAATAGGCTTACTAGCTGACCCCTTTTTTCCATGAAGTGAGCTCTAGTTTACTTACCGACTTGACATGGTTTGCATATTGTATTTTCAAGGATATTGATATTTGGAAGATCATGAACAACCTTGAATCTACATGCTTTTATTATTTGAGAAAAGCTTATATGTCCCAATCTTCTATGCCATAGCCAGTTTTCATCATTTTTGCTTAGATAACACTGTTGTTGTCCTCCCTTGAGTATGTATAAATTGTTTTGAGTTCTTGTACCTTTGATCACGATCTCTCTTGTATCAAGTTCATGAACGATACATCCATTTGATCAAAACACCACTTCACTTCCTTGATCACACATTTAACTAACACTCAACAGGTTATGCTTTAAACCATCTACATACATAACATTTCTAGCTTTAAACTTTTCTTTCAAGAAAACAAAACCTTTACCTTTTATGACAGCAGGAGTGTCATTTCCAAATGATACATTCTTTTCCTTTTCTAAGGCATTATATGAGTGAAGTTTTTCTTTGTCACCTGTCGTGTGTTTGGAGCATCCATTGTTGATGTACCACTGATTTTCTTGTCCTTCTGCAGACAAGGCTATACCACATCTTTCTGTTTGTGATTCTTTCCTTCTCCATATCTTGGGATTTAATGGAATTTGCTTCTTTTGAGATGTTTGTCATATTTTTCTCCTGCATTCAAATTCTTCATGACCAAAGTTGTTACTGATTGAGCATTCTATTACATTTTCAAGAGGAGAAAAGTTATTATATTAACTTCCCTTGATCCCTTTTACATTCCTATGATTTCGTGCTTCTCTAGTCATGATGGTTTTGTAAGTAACACATTGAGGAGATTTGTGCCCAAAATTATGATATGAAAAGCATTGCCCATTAAAGAAGTTCCCACGACTATCGAATCTATTAACCTGGTGATTGATGTTTATCTTTGGAGCAAATTGAGTATGATTTTCCTATGGTTGGTTGTGGCTTCTATTCATCCTTGGAGTAAAGTGAGTATGATTTACCTGATGATCAACTTTATGCCTTTGCTGACGATTGTCATACTGTTCATTGGTCTTTGCTGCATCAAGATAGCTTCTAGTGGAGGTTGATGACTTCTGTGATTGAGATGCTTCTTTAGTATATCCAAGACTTGTATTTATCAGAGGAGAATGTTGTACTTTGATAATTTTATTTAAATTTTCTGATCCTTTAACAAATCTAAGATTGAGAGATTTCATTTTCTCAAGATCCTTTCTTAGACCCACAATTTCACATTCTAGTTTTTCATTGTTTTTTTCTTTTTCAACAAGTTGGTATGTCAAGGTATCTATAATCATATTCTTTTCCTCTAAACAGATTTTGAGTTTAGAGAGTTCTTCATGAAGGTCATCCTCTTTTAAAGCATCCCAAAAATTATCATTGTCATAAGCCATTAGAAGTCTATAATCATTACTATTTTCATCTTCATCACTATTTGATAAACCATCGCTATCTTCATGAGTATAGTAACTCTTTTTTATTACAACTTGTTTTATATTCCATTTTTCATATTCCTTCCCTTTTTCATATTTACCTTTATGAGGACATTTGGCGGCATAATGAATGACTCTACCACATGCAAAGCATTTGAAGGGTAGTTTACCTCTAAATCTTCCGGAACCTCATTGATGCTTCTTGACAAAGTTTACTTCATCATATTCTTCTGAAATATGTCCTGATTCATTGAGTTCTTCCTTTCCTTTCGTTGAATCTTTAAATGTGGCTTCTCTCGTATCTGATGGACCTCCTTTTCTCATCTCAAAGGCAATTAATATTTCGTGAAGCTATTTCATAGTGATAGTTTACAAATCTTGTTTTTCTTTTATGGAAGACACTTTTGATTCAAATTTAGTAGACAAGGATCTTAAAACCTTCTCAACTAAGGTAAATTCCTTTATATCTTCACCCAGATTCTTCATACAATTGACAACCTCATCTATACATAAGAAGTAACTAGCGATACTTTCATCACTTTGCATCTTAAGAGTTTCATACTGAATTCTGAGAGTTTGAAGTGTAGCACGGTTTACCTAAGAGTCTCCTTCATAGCTCAGAACGATTTTGTCCCATATTTCTTTGGCTGATTTGAGTTGCATGACTTTGACAAACTCTGATTGTGATAGACTTCCCAATAAAGTATTGACAGTGCTGGCATTGGTTTCATATTGCTTTTTACCTACCATATCTGTAAGAATTGCTGTTGGAAGTGTATATCCTCCTTCCACAATTTCCCAGATATTTGTTCCAATATTGTAGATAGGTTGTGGCTCTTTTTTTCTAATAAACAAATTTGCTCCCATCAAAGATTGGTAGTCTGATGGATCCCACACTTTCTTGATTACTCATGATGATGGATCTCCCTTCAAGCGATCAAGCTTCTTCTGAAGGACCTGCTTTGATACCAATTGTTGGAAATAATACTAAGAGGGGGGTGAATAAGTATTATCAGATCAATAATTTTATTTCCCAAACAGATTTGTATACGCTACTTCAGCTAAGTGAACTAGCATGTATACGCGACTGTACTTAAAGCAACCAGTGTATATGCAGAGAACTTTTGATTTAGCCAGTTTATCATGCATTGAACTTTAACCAGTATATCAGAGATTTATTAGACAGTGTAGTAAAAGTAGGATAAAGCATTACACATAAGAAACACACATGAACACCAAGATATAAGGTGGAAACCCAATGTGGGTAAAAACAACCTGGTGTTGTCGTCTCTGTCTTCCTTTAATAGTAAGAAAATATGTTTACAATCTTGTATTGGTGCAGATTCATACAAGTACGCAGGCTTCTAACTGCAAAAGGTTACAAACTTCTCTCATTCTCCAAATTCTACTAGAAGGGAGCTACAACCCCCTAACTCTTGTGCTAGCCGATAGGTTTACTAGTGCATAGGCAGCGACCTATAGAAGGCTACAACATTCTTTCTTCCTCCAAGGACCACGTTTCATAAATTTTCAGACTGGATCCATCAACAACATCATAACTGCAATTAAATCATCAAATACATCTATATCAACCAATCACTGAAACTCAATCATCACTTTCCGAATCAACCAAAACTGAATCAATCAATCACTTTGACAACCCATCGTCAAATCACAATCAATCTGATCATTTAGAAAACTGTCACCAAAATACAGTCACCAAAACCCAAACCAAAACCTAGAACTCTGCAACAATAAACAAAAACAACTGAAACATACTTTATAAGGTATACACTACTTCCATGTGTCGAACCAATGTGTATACATGATTTTATAAAATCCAACTAGTGTATACATCAGCAAATACTAATTCATAATTTTGCAGCTATTCCGGACTTCAGTTATACCCATATCATAATATTTATAGAATAACACATGCGTCAATATTCAGATCTAGACTATACATGATCAAACCACATAATGATAATTCATTTCAAGCCTTAAGATCCCAATCTGTCATTAAATCTTATCCCTCATCAACCGCTAAGGTTCATCCTTGGTTTACATCAAGCACAACACCCTAAGCCAATAACCTGCATACTAGATCTCACACTCCATTAGATACTCGATACTTGCACACTTGGCCTAATGATCTTCTCCTCCTTATATAATTTTAGGCCTTTCTCAATAATATGGACCAAAACCACTTAGGACCAATACCTTGGACCAAATACCTAGGGTCAATACCTTGGACCAATACCTTGGATCAAAAAACCTTGGACCAAATACTTAGTTTTCCGAGATATACACACTTTTCCTTTTGTGAAAGTGTGTGTGTATGTATATGGTAATTGTGTTCAGTGAACATGCGTGTATACACAGCTTGGTTAAGGTGAACCTGCATATACCTCTCTTTCTTCATTCTTTGTAGTCTGATATGTAATTCTTCGTTGTTGACATGTTGTATTGTGATCTTTCATCTGAGTGAGTTGCCATCAAGGACAACACCTGTATCATAATGCCAACAAAAGGATTATCAATAAAAAATTGACCTATACACTGAAGTCTACTAGATTTTAAGAACCTATGTTGAAAGAAGATGGCATATCAGCTAAAGGAAAAGTCGAGGGATAAAATCTCTGCAAAGATGAATAAGGTAAAACTTGAAGAGGTACATATAAATTTTGCATCAAATGATTTATGTCAATCATATTGCACATGTATTCTAAGTCATGGTGAAGCCACATCTAGGATTTGACATAAAGATTAAACTAATGATTTTGATGAAATATAGTGACCGGGTCTGCATACATACATTAGAAATCATAATCTAATGGATATGGTAGCATTCAAATTCTTTCCTTGCATATGAGGACTAGGGTTTTAAATGAAATTATCTCTATCTCATAGAAAATTTGACAATGGCATCTCTATGGTTTTGCAACTAGCTCTCTAAGTATGCTTGTAGAATTTGCAATTCTTAAAGGAAGATATTGAATATATTTAGAGAATCTAGGGTTTGTATACCCTAGCAAAGGTTTGAGTTAAAAAATCCTAGGAACAAAAACCATAACTAACCATTTCCGCTATAAAAAGAAACATGTCCCTTGAGAATGACAAGAATGAAATCATGTTGATACAAGGTTGATGAAAAGGTCCATGATTAAGAGGGAGTTGACCTTCTTCAAAACATAAGTACTCTACATGTCCTTGATTACTAACAATGCTATTGTCTTTGTACTTTACCTTCTATTATTTCATGGTATTCTAATAAAGCTTGCAGGTCAAGACAAGAACTATCTAAACTTAACTAATAGATGGACGAATTGGAAGACTGCAATAAAGCATGAAGACTTCTCTAAATCCTAATAAACATAATTGAAGAAAGAGAAACTAGTTTAAAAGAACCTTGTGATAAAAAAGAGAAGATGAATGATCTAGGGAAATATCATGTAACAAGAAGATGAAGAGTTTTGATATCATTGTACGGACAACTGATTAGTTCAATCCAAGAACACATTGATTGGGTTGACACTATTGAGGTTGATAGAGATATTACTTTTGATAATAAGTTAATTTAATTCTTGGTAGAGCATGAAATCATGACCATGTTACAAAGAAAGGAGCTATGAAGGCTTTTGAAATCAGTTGTGAAGAATTTTCGCTCCATAAGATGTTTGATGATCTACTTGATGACATGTTGGATTCAAAGTTACATGAATATTTTCAAAGAACTAGGAAGGTCAAATTTCATTATGACATGATGCAGATAGGGTCCAAGAAGCTACAAAAGATATCCATGGAAGAAAAAGTAGCCGATGCATTGATGAGTATTTTTTAGATAAGCTTAGGCTTGTGGTTGGCACCTCCCTCGTTGAGAGGGAGTAAGGATCTCTGCTTTGTTTGAAAGGGAGTGAGGGTGGACACCATATTATTCATGTGTCATGCATTATATCTAGGACTAACAACTATAGGCCTAGTGAAGGCACTGGTAAGGAGAATGGTGGATTATATATTGGGACCAATATTCTTTGAGGATTTGTATCCAAGATAAGAATAGTCCCAATGACTGATATTCTTTGAGGATGGGTATCCAATATAAGAATAGTACTGTGAGGACATACCTAATGAACATTCAAATGGTGTATGTGCCTAGAGAGGCAATGGTGTCCAAATTTATGCATTCGAACATTGTGCTCTGATTTAGTGGAGAGATAGAGCTTGTTAGTCAAGGCCATGCTATTTTTGACAATGTTGGTTATGATGATGCTTATCAATCTAAATCCTTTTTTATATGCATATTTCAATTTGAGAGTATATTGTTGTTTCATTATGAATACCTCCCTAGTTAAGAGGGAGTGTTGAAAAATGTAACTAGTATCGATCTTCATAATGTAATGAAATGAAATTTCTATCATTTATATGTATTCATTATTTTTTTTAGTTAAAGCATGTTCTTCATGCTTTTAGGGTCAATTGAGTCAAAGTCCAATTTGGAATTTTGTAAAGAAAAGTTTTTATTTATTTTTATTGAGTCAAAGTGCACCAAAACTGTCAAGTCAGCCCTCCTTGGGAACAAGTTGGCCTGGGCTCCAAGAGCTACCTATTCAACGTCCTGGACAGATATATATAGAGAGGACAATTTGATCATTTTCGTAGACATTCATTCATCATCAAAATACATATATTCTGCACCTATGTAATGAAGAAAAGGACAAATAAGAAGGAAGAAAGAGATTGCAGACATGGAAAGAAGAAGCTAAATTTATGATCTTGTTGTAGGCTCAAAATTTCAAGGGACCAAAATTTATGGGCCTGAAAATTCGGGAAGATTGGAGTTGACTTATGTTGACTTTTGACTTTGGAGGTGACTTGGAGGAGGGATGGTCTTGGAGTTTTAGTGCCAATTTTGGTTCTTGGTCTTGGTCTTGGTATTGAATATTTGATTCTGATTTGATTATGTAAGAGAAGGATTGTTGTTGGGTTTCCCACTTGTGGGGTTATTCCTTGGCTTGCAGCCTAATTTCTCATGTCCCTTGTCTACTTTGCACTATGATATATATTTTTGTTTTTGAATGGTAATTTCTTGATGAATATGAAAGGAAAAATAAAAGAAGAAGAATAAATAAATTCATAAGTAATTATCATGTTAGGAAACTGTTGAAAATAGCAACAAGAAATGCTAAAAATAGAAGTGCTAAATATAGCACTACTATAAATAGAATTTCGGGATACATTCCAATTTTAGTTAGTCCCTGAACTAAAATTGAGAATTAAAATTCGAATTTGATCTTAGCAGCTGTTTGTAAAATAATTAATTAATTTATCTTGAGTTAATTAGTCGTAGGAAATCAAACATGAAGTCTATGTGAAGGCATGCAACAGTTTCTCCATTGATTGGGGAAGTCATCCCTTGATTAAGAAGATTAGGATGAGTTTTACTTTGGATCATAATTAGTTAGCTCAGTTATCTGAGTTAAGTCCAGTTAGATTAGTTCCAATAGTTTGTGGAATTGATTGTGAGTTCAGTTAGTTAATGCATGCATGCATGTAACTGTTGCACTTCCGATAACTGAATATTCTCTCATAAATAACTCATGCATGTCAGTTCAGTCAGAGACCCAGTTGAAATTAGGTGATGGGACAATGTACTATCAGTTGCAGGAATATTCCATGGAGGATATCTCTTACATGCAGAAGGAATTCATTCCTTGGAGATTGTGCAGTTACTTTTGAGTTTGATGAGTGTGTGATGAGGCCAATTCACATAGGTGGCAGCATTGGACCCCAAGAGAAACTGCACAAGGAAATAGGAGGCTTGGAGGGCTAGAGGAAGGAATATGTTGTGTCTATTCAGTCAGTGAGCTGTATTGTTCGATTGTACTGAGAGCTAGATAGCTTGTGAGCTAAAGCTTTGTGTAATCCGAACATATTTCCACTTGTATGATATTACAGAGATTGGGGTTTTTAGTTGAGGCTTTCTCCAGAGTATTCTTCTGTGTTCATGTGTGATTGATTTCTCATTCTTAGTTATATGTTTTCTATTTGATCTTTCTCATAATCGATTAAGCTTCCACAAGTTCATTGTAGAAGTAGATCTTGTATTTTGATTTAGTATATTGCATAATCTGTTGATCTACAATGGGAAATTCTACATGGTATCAGAGCAAAGCTGATCAAAGCAAAGAACAATATACAAGAAGGGAGAAGTTGGAGGTTTGAAGTTCCTAAATATAAAAATCGATTTCTTATCACATCTCAATTTCACCAATGGCGTTCAATGGTTTAAGACTCGAGTATGCCCTTGATGGCAACTCAAATTATATAGCCTGGAAGGATCGCATGGAAGCAGTATTAGAGGATAATGGTCTAAAGGACTTCATTGATCAAAAAGTCCCCAAGCCAGCAGCAGCTAATGCTACAGAATTGGCGGAATGGAAGAAATGTGTGGCTAGAGTAAGGAGAATCCTTTTAGAGGGAGTTCGAGACCACATAGTCTCGAGTCTCCATGGGAAGGAGATGTTGTTTTCAATGTGGAAAGAATTGAAAGATCTATATCAAAACAACAACAATTAGAGGAAGCTGTCGCTAAAAGACAAGCTTCGAAAAATCAAGTGTGAAAAGGGCGACACGATCTCTACATATCTGAACAAGCTCACCACCTGCATGGATGAGCTTGGAAGTGTAGGGATCACGAAAACCGGTGATGACATGGTGAGTCTTACTCTCCTCGGTCTTCCTAAGAGTTGGCATAGCTACCAAGACTCGATAAATGGAAGAGATAAATTGCCAGATTGGGAACGACTTTGGTCAGATCTAATGCAAGAGGAGATAAGAAGAAGCACCAGAGATGGATCTTCATCAAAACAAGATGATGAAGAAAATCTAGCCTTAGCGACTAAGGCGAGGAAAGGGAAAGGGAAGGCATTGCATTCCAAATCCAGTTCTTCCCATGGTGGGAAGAAGTTTGACAAATCAAAAGTACGGTGCTTTCATTGTCATGAGGTGGGCCATTTTGCTACGAGTTGTCCACAGAAGAAATCCAAGAAGGGATCCTCAAAGGGATCAGATGGTGAGGCACTTGCCTCATATTTTGAGTTGGATTTATCTCTCATCACATGCATGGTTTCATCCATGGTGGGATGTGTTTGGTACCTGGATAGTGGAGCTTTGTTCCACATGATCGATGACAAGAATCTTTTCAGTACCTTGGAGGAGAAGGATCTCCAAATGCGGATCGAGATGGGCGATGATGGAAAGTACTGTGTTTCAGGTGAAGGTACAGTTGTGTTTCAGAGGGAGCATGGAGCTCCTCTCACCCTGACTGATGTAAAGTATGTACCAGGTCTGAAGAAGAATCTTGTGTCCGTTGCTATGCTAGAAGATAAAGGCTATGATGTAGTCTTTAGTAAAGGAAAGTATTCTTGAGGCATATCGGCACTGGACAGACCAAGAGGATCGGGATTCGAGTAAAGAATCTCTACAAGCTAGAGGTAGATGATTGTGCTGCATTGAGTTCCAAAGCTGAGTTGGTGCAGAGGCAAGATGTTGGCGAGCTATGGCATAGAAGATTGGGCCACTTGAACCATGAAGCCTTGAAGATCATGCAGCATATTTCTACCGGACTTCCCAAGGGAAAACTAGAGCAGACAGATACATGCAAAGGTTGTACCTTAGGTAAGTATGTGAAATCTTCCTTTCAGGATCGAGACAGTAGAGCTGGAGCAATCCCAGAGCGAGTTCATATAGATGTTTATGGACCATTCTCTGCAGCCTCCACCGCTAAACAAAGGTACTATGTTATTTTTATTGATGATTTTTCTCATAGATGTTGCATCTACTTTATGCAAAAGAAGGATCAGACCTTCTTGAGGTTTGTGAGTTTAAAGCCTTGGCAGAGACAGAATCTGGAAATAAAATAAGGGCCTTGCGTAGCGACAATTGTGGAGAGCATGTCTGCCAACAGTTTAAGGACTTCTGTGCTACAAAAGGAATTAAACAGGAGTTGATGACACCCCATAACCCACAACAGAATGGGGTGGCCAAAAGGAAGAATAGATCGATTGTGGGAGCAGCTTGAGCGATGTTGCATGACCAAAGCCTACCACTGCATTTGTGGGCTGAGGCATGCAATACAATAATATACTTGCAGAACAAAATCCCGCACCGTATACTGGGAATGAAGACACTTATGGAGGCCTTTTCTAGGAAGTGACCAGATGTGAGTCACTTTAGGATCTTTGGATCATTTATTTATTTCCATGTGACCAAAGATGCCAGGAAGAAGCTAGATCCAATAGCTGAGTTGGGAATACTTGTGGGGTACATTGATACACCCCACAATTATCAGGTGTTCCTGCCTACCAGTCAGAGGACAGTGGTACGCAGAGATCTAAAGTTCGACAAGGAGAAATCCATGCGAGTATCACTTGAGAGGGAGTTTAAGTTGCATGCAGAGGAGGAACTTTTAGTTCCTAAGGAGGATGAGCCTCAGATTGACGCGGAGCAGCCGCATGCAGAGGATCTGGGAGTGGAGACATCCACTCATGCTGAGTCTTCCAAAGATGGCAGAAATTCTCAAGGGAAGCTAACAGGTTAATGTTGGATGTGTAGGAGAATGTGGGACAACCATCTTCTCAGCGTAGACAGAGGATAGAGTGGTACACTAGTTACATGGCCCTGATTGGGGAGTGTGTAGAGTCTGAGTCTTCTTCATTTGAGGAGGTAGTGCAACAACCAGTCTAGGTTGATGCAATGGTGGAGGAGTACGACTCCATCATTCGGAATTGTGTTTGGGATGTTGTCCCAAGACCTCAAGACAAGTTAGTGGTGAGTTCTAGATGGCTTTACAAGGTAAAGTAGGTAGCTGATGGAAATGTTGAGAAACATAAGGCAAGGTTTGTTGCCCGTGGTTTCTCACAGGTCGAGGGGATCGACTATAATGAGACTTTTTCTCTTGTAGCAAGGTAATCATCTATCAGATCGGTGTTGGCACTATCAGCTCAGATGGGTTGGAAGATCCATCAGATGGATGTGAAGATAGTGTTCCTCAATGGGAAGATTGAGGAAGAGGTGTACATTGAGCAACTGGAAGATTTTGAGACCTTTGATCATGAGTCACATGTATGCCGACTCAAGAGGGCTTTGTATGGGCTGAAGCAAGCACCTCATGCTTGGTACACTAGGATCGACAGCTATTTCACTGGGTTGGGCTTCACCAAGAGTGAAGCAGATGTGAACCTTTACCACATCATGGTAGAAGGTAAGCCATTAATAATTGTTCTCTATGTCGATGATCTAATTTTGATAGGTGATGATAATTTGACTTATGCACTACTTTCTAGGCATGGAAATGTGGTAGAAGGATGGGGAAGTTTTTGTGTCTCAAGGCAAGTATGCCAATGAGATACTCAGGTGGTTCCACATGGAGAAGTGTAAGCCCATGTAGACTCCTCTAGCTGGTAACTGGAGGAAGGAGGATGTTACTTCAGGTGAGGTAGTAGCTACTACTGTTTATCAGTAGCTTTTGGTTTCACTAATGTATCTAGTGAACACATGACCAGACTTATGCTTTGCGGTGAACCAGCTGAGTCATGTTATGGTTCAACCTACCAAGCTGTTTTGGAAGGCAGCGAAGCTTGTGTTGAGATACCTTAGAGGCACATCTCAGTATGGATTGTGGTACAGATGAACAAAGGGAGTGAAGCTTCAGGGCTTCACAGATGCAAATTGGGCAGGGAGTCCATCAGGCCAGAAGAGCACTTCTGGAGGAATCTTCAACCTTGGTTCAGTTGCAGTTTCCAGGTACAACAGGAAATAGAGGTTAGTTTCACTTAGCTCAGCAGAGGCTGAATACGTGGCTGCCAGTCAGGTAGCATGCAAGGCCATTTGGATGTGGAATATTCTAGTGGGATTATTTGTTCAGAGGATGGATCCAACTGTGATCTACTACGATAATCAGAGTTGTATCAAACTCTCTGAGAATCCAATTTTTCATGACAAGTCCAAGCACATTGATATCCGATACCATCATCTTCGAGACTGTGTGGTGAAGAGGATCATGTTGTTGCTGTATGTTTTGGCCGAGGAACAAGATGCAAATATTTTGACTAAGGCATTGTCAAAATGCAAGTTTGAGTTCCACAGAGACAGGATTGGGGTTACTGATAATCCCTTTCTGTTGAGAGGGAGTGTTGAAATATCACAAGAAATGCTAAAATAAAAGTGGTAAAAGCAATGCTATAAATAACAAATTCAGGATACATTCCAAATTTTAGTTAGTCCTAAACTAAATTCGATTTGACTTAGAATTGTTTGTAAAAATAATTAATTAATTCATCTTGAGTTAATTAGTTGTAGGAAATCAAACATGAAGTCTATGTGAAGACATGCAATAGTTTTTCCATTGATTGAGGAAGTTATCCATTGATTAAGGAGATTAGGATTAGTTGTACTTTGAGTGGTAATTAGTTAGCTCAGTTATCTAAGTTAAGTCTAGTTAGATTAGTTCCAATAGTTTGTGGAACTGATTGTGAGTTCAGTTAGTTAATGCATGCATGCATGTAACTGCTGCACTTTAGATAACTGAATATTCTCTCATACATAACTCATGCATGTCAGTTCAGTCAGAGACCCAGTTGAGATCAGGTGATGGGACAATGTACTATCAATTGCAGGAATATTCCATGGAGGATATCTCTTGCATGCAGAAGGAATTCATTCCTTAGAGATTGCGCAGTTACTTTTGAGTTTGATGAGTGTGTGATGAGGCCAATTCACACAGGTGGCAACATTGGACCCCAAGAGAAACTGCGCAAGGAAATAGGAGGCTTGGAGGGCTAGAGGAAGGCATATGTTGTGTCTATTTAGTCTACGAGTTGTATTGTTCGATTGTACTGAGAGCTGGATAGCTTGTGAGCTAAAGCTTTGTGTAATCCGAACATATTTCCACTTGTATGATATTATAGAGATCAGGGTTTTTAGTTGAGGCTTTCCCCAGAGTATTCTTCTGTGTTCATGTGTGATTGCTTTCTCATTCTCAGTTATATGTGTTCTATTTGATCTTGCTCATACTCAATTAAGCTTCCGCAAGTTTGTTGTAGAAGTAGATATTGTATTTTTCTTTAGTATATTGCATAATCTGTTGATCTACAGTGGGAAATTCTACATAAACCCCCATGCATTGGAATATCAACACAAACTTCCATATTAATCAACATACAATATCCATATGTTCATGTTCTGTCAATAGATGGGAATGATATTAATAATCAATGGAGAATGATTAGTTAATGGAATTTATATTTTTTGAATATATAGATTCTATCTGTGAGAAATTCATGTGGTAACTCACAAAAAAATATCATTTTTTAGATTGCAGATCATCTAGATATCCACAAATAGGTTTTTCTTGAAAAATGATTATATATATATATATAGTTTGGATATATGGAACGTTCACCTGCTACTCCTCAAACATAACCCCCTAATTAGCCAATGTGACTAAGGGATAGAAATTGACACACCATTTCCCACAATGGTTTCCAAAATTATTTGCAAACCTTAGGGTTAAATTGCAGCTAACGTATACTTCTATGACTTGATAAAATTCAAAGGGTTCACAAACTACAATAAATCCTTATATATACAATCAACCAATTCTCAACACATTAATCAAATCATATGAAATGAATATAAGACTCGTTGTAACTACCAAGAATGAAAATACCCATTCATATAGTAATTATCATACTAGCAAGAGAAGATAATTGTAATTTTATCCTAACATCATGATTCTTAAACATTAAATTCCACTGAGAATATAAAGAAGAAAATACAAATTTATATAATGAGCATTCTTTGTTTTAGCATGTAACAAGTTTCAAAGATTTAAAAATTCTAATTAACGTCCATCCATTTCTTTATTTGTTTACTCATATCGTATTAAAAAATGATAACGAAAATAATTTAATGATCTAAGTGGATATTGGTGGCTACCTGCCTATTCCACTTGGACCCCCAACATTGTTTCCTTAATTGTAGCACAACTTTCTATTTTTGGGATTTTTTCAAGTCCTAAACCTTCAAAGTCATTTTAAGGTCCTAAAAGACATTTTCTAGGAAAACGAAGAGGCCAGAAAAGTGTTAGAATGTGTTACATAGATTTTGTTTTTCCTCCTCATGGATACCTTCGAAACAAGGTATTACGATAGTTAAAAAGATATCATATGCCAAATTTATGACGCCAGAAAGTTGGTGGTCCAACTTACCTCAACGAGACCCAAAACCATTGACACTTCATCTCGTAGGGTTAGGGTTTCACACTTATTATTTATGATAAAAAGGCTTATGAGCCTCATTGTAACATAGTTCAAAAGGCATGTAGTCATCACATTTCTTCTTAGAGATAAGCTACCATCACCTGAGCTAGTTGTTCCATTGTGCATGTAAACAAATTTCAATATTTGTTATCAATTAATTGAAGTTTTTTTCTTTCATTGTATCTTTGTGTTATGTTTAAATCTATATTTCATTTTTTTCTTCATAAATCTAAATCATTTAACAAATATCAAGGGTAGAAATTGAAGCATATATGAATACGATAAGGATGATTAGCAATAACTACTAGATTGAGCAATTTCCACCTAAGTGTAGGTTGAATAATGGAAAATTCAACCAAGACAACTTCCAATGCTAAGTTTTGCAAATGATATAACAACTATAAGCACCCACATTACCTATATCTCACAACACACGAGGACTTCCTTCTCTTGTTCTCAATCCCTTAGAAGTATCTTCATCTTATGATTTCTAAAGAAGACATATAAAGGTCTAGCTAATGTCATAGAACCTCTTGCATATCTTCATGGTTTTCTAGCTATTTCAACAAGTATCCACACCTATTTTCATGGAAATTCTAGTTTATATACTCTTGGCCCTTTGTTCTTTTTTTCTCCTCTTCTCTAAAACTTCTTTTCTCTTACCTTTTCCTTGACCTACATATTCCATTCAAGTTTCCCATCCCTCTTTCCATTAACAAAAAAATATTTCGTTACTTCTTCTTGTTCTCAGAATGTAGGGAATACATCTTGTGAAAGGATAGGAGTGATTGCTAACTCTAGGAATTGGTTTTCTTCACTACTCATAGTTTTAATAATTTGAAGATGATAAGTTTGGATAGATAGAGGAATAATACAGAAATCCCTTGGACACCATTACATTTCCCCACTTATAATATCATAGCCCCTATAGGTGCTCATAGTCTACTGGCCTTGTTCATCCTCATTTTATTATCTACAAATGTAAAGATATTTACAATGTTTACAATATCATGGAGAAAGCATTTCTTTGATGAGGAAAATAAAATAGGGTGTATTTCATTTAATTTTTAAATTGCAGATTATAAATTACTTTCATATGTGTCCTTTATTTCCTGAACACATTCCTTTATTTTCTTTTGGAAGAGCATATAAAATAAAGTTGACAATTGACTCCCTTTTCCACTGTCTCCATGTTGTTTGTTTATTTTATACTCTCTTCTCCCACCCACAATGCATCACTAGTGGATGTGCTACAAGTGTGGATTTGTTGGCATGGAAGAGGGTAGCTCATGCGACCAATGCTGAGCTCAAAATGCCCCACAAAGATATCATGAAGCCACCCCTAAGAATATGCATAACCTAGTTAATGAAGTAGCAATTGAGGTCATGCATGAAAGAGGTGTCCATTCAGATGAAGAAATTTTCAACCATGTCACAGATTGGATACCAGGCCCAGGCCATACTCGTGGCCATGATTTATTATTTTTATTATTAATAAATAATATTAGTTAATATTATTAATTTATTTATTGTTAATAGTTATTATATCCCAAAATTTATTATTTTGTTGTAAAAAATTAAAAATAATATTTCTCCTTTGAAATTCCTCCCCTTTTAAATCTTTAATTATTAATACATTTTCATACTTTGAATTTTATTAGGTTTTAATTTTTATTATAATTATTAATTGGTAATTATTTAAATGAAATATTATTTTTGTAAAAATTTTAAATCATTACAATTTTCTTTATCCCTTTGACTTGGTCATTTAACGATTTCAATCAATTTAATTTAATTATTATTACTTATTAATTCTTTAAATCAAATTTTTCTTTATCCCCATTGACTTAACCCTTAATGGCTCCATTGAAATTTTCTCCCCTAATGCCTAATTAATTTTTATCTATTTAAGGCTTAGTAGCACTCCCATGTTATCATTCAATATTCTCTAGTCCCTGATGATGGGTGGAGGGTCCACCCAAAACATTGGACAATATATTAATCCTATACACGGTTCCATTTGAAAATCCTCTACCAACTAGTAGAACTCTACTAGCACATGAAAACACTCCTTGGCAAGGTGCTTGAAGAAAAATAAGATAACAAGAAAAATATTTCTATATAGTTTAGCATCCATCATGCAAAGAATAGGAAAAACTTGAACATCATGATATGGTGATGAGGCTTGCAAGAATTCAAGCCATGCTCTCTAAGGGAAAAGGATCAACCTCTCTAGGTACCCCTATAGTGCCAATTGTTGTTTCCACCTCAACTTAGTCAACATTAGTCGGTAATAGTGGCCCAACTTGAAAAGGATGCCTACAACTATTATATGATATAGGCAGTCTCAATGTAATTTTGTTATAAATAGTTATCTATGTTTGCATGTGCTCACAAACTTTTTTGCTGAGATATGGCTAGGCCAACGTTTTTGATGTTTGTGTAACCTTTTGGACAAAAGACTTATTTTTCCATCATTGGCCTGGTTTCCCTAGTGGCAAACTGTGACTAGAGATAAAATGATATATGCTCTTTTGAATAACCAATTGCAAGTTTAAACTTAAAACACTAATAACTTTAAACTAATAG
This sequence comes from Pinus taeda, assembly GCA_000404065.3. Taxonomy (NCBI): domain Eukaryota; kingdom Viridiplantae; phylum Streptophyta; class Pinopsida; order Pinales; family Pinaceae; genus Pinus; species Pinus taeda. The sequence goes on from APFE030112888.1 coordinate 38,426, forward strand.
GGAGATTGCATACCAAATTAATGTATAATATCTCCTAATTTATGAGATAAAGAATCCATCTCTAAAAAAAATAACAACTAATTACTAAAATATACATATAAATAGAATATGTGTTTTATTGTCTTTTATCATTTTATTATATTCATTGTAACCTAAAAGTATTAATTACAAAAAAACAATCATTAAAATAAAAAAAATGAAAGAATAATGATTTTATTTATCCCCGATCGTGGTGCGAGCCGACATTAGTGGGTTGCACAGGCCCAAGGCATAATGCAGTTAATTAGGAGTGTCTACGCCACCCTCCACATGCATCCAACACTTGAAGTGGTGGCGGAAAGCATGCGCGAGTTATTGCATGGAAGCAACATAGTGTTAAGGCCATCTAGAGAGGGAAACAACTTGTTTCGAATGTTAATGAGACTAGTGTGGGTGATAACAATTTTGTGGAGGTGGAGGGCAAGGGAAACTTGGGATAGCCGAAGGTAGATGACATCCACAGAACTCAGTAAAAAAATCGTGGTATGATATCAGTCTTCATCCTGTAATTTTAGTTAGAATGGCGACAAGTATTCATCCTTGTGTCGAGGAATTTCCAGTGTTTGGGATAAGCGGTGATGGTTTTTGGAGGGGCCATAAGAAAGGCCTCATCGGGCCCCAGGTTGGGTCATTTTCAGTGGTTTTTCTTATCCCTGTGTCTGTGGAATTTGGGATATGTTTGTCTCTGATGGGTGCATGCATGTTAGAGGGAATCGAGAGTAGGAATGGTCTAAGTCTCCCACCCATGGGGCTGGCTCTGTAGAGTTTCAGGGGGGGGGGGGGGGTGATTCATCCATCATTGGTAAAGGGGGAGCTAGGGGCCCAAGAAACCCCATATATACCATCTAGTCGTAGGGGGGGAAGGCAATGAAGCCTAGTTGGTCAAACCTCATGTTAATCTAGTCTTGTGGGCTCAAACTTCCTGGGTTGGGAACCTTGGCGCAGAAGGTACTCATCTCAGATATTGGGGGAGGGTATGGAGTGACACTGAGCAATTCCAATGTTTGAGCATCCTATAAGAGGTCAATTTGCAAAGGGTTTGGTGAGAAAAGGGCTCAGTCATACGATAGGCTTGAAACCCACTTCATTCCTTGTAATTATGTTTGGTTGATGAATTCGAATAATGCTAGAAAATGTAGCTATATTATTGATGACATGGTGATAGTCGGTATGGATCTGTACCATTCGTTTAAACTCTACAATGGCAAGAGGAAGGCTTGCAATCATGAGGACATTAGAACCTTATGTTGGTATTCAGTTCCTTGCAGACAATGGAAGGCTTTCCTTACTTGGCTGGTGTCTTTTGACTTTGAAGAAGGACAGCAATGGGGGCGAGACCGCTGATAATGTCGAGCACCCAACTTCCGGCCTTAGGCAGTAGAAAAGTTGAAAGCAAAGAGAATTCGATAGATAAAGGCAGAAAAATTGCTCGAGTGAAGGGGATAAAGAACAATGGAGGAGGGAACCATGGTCGAGGGAGGCAGAGAAAGGTGGACCCGTCTCTAGGAAGCCAACCCAACTCCTCCAATGGGGCAACAGGAACGAGACGTGGGTGTAAGACAACCTCATGTATCATTGATGAAGCAACCCAAGCTTACCATGCTAGCAACTCTAACCTGGTTAGACGGTTAATAGCAGAGTGAGAAGAAGAATTCCGACAGACATTGCAAGACTTCGATCTAGACCTAGATGAGTGGTAAGCAGTGGCCCCGGATCCAGGTCATACTAGAGGGATATTTACTCAGTACAAGCAGATAGTGTGCCTATTCTGGATCATGAAGAGTATCTTGGAGAAAGCTATGGAACAATTTCCTCCAGACTTGCATGTAGCCCCTTGAGGGAATTCGGTGAAGTCGGATTTTACCAAAGAATTTCAAAAAATCCAATTCCAATTTCAGCAACAAAGTGATAGACTGAGCCAGATCGAGCAGCACATCCCATGCATACCAGACTCGGAGCTACTTGGTTCAGAAATGAAGGACTCTGCTTCGATGGATTTTGCTGATGATGAACAGTGACAGTGAACCCATGATCTTCTTTTGAATGCTTTTGTTATATAATTATATACTTATTATCAGTTATGTTTACAGTTATTTAGAGAAAAAAAAGTACAAAGACTCTTAGGTTTATATAGCATGGTTGGATAGACATGTGTTTTTGCTTATGGATGGCATATTTTGCAGTTAGGTGGCCAATAGACCTGGTTTTCCACTGGGCAGGTTCAGGCCACCTAACCCATGGATATATGGATGTAACCTGCCTTATTTCCGAAAATTAATAGAAAGGTACCAACAAACTTACAAAAAAAATAATGATTTTATTTAAACATTATTGTGGCATTTTTTCTAGCTTAAAACTAATTAAAATATATAAAAATAAGTCTATTTTGAAATTGGTCTCCACTTCTATAAAATTGATATAATGATTAAAAACACACACAAACACACACACACACATATACATTTTTTCTTTTTGTAAATTGACGCAAATTTTTCATTGATCAAAGGATGTTATCAAAATATACATGGTTATAAACCAAAAAATTTGCAAGTGCTTAGCATCCCTGTCCATAGCAATTATTAGCTAATCAAAGAGAAATTATGTTCTAGCAATTGACTCTATCATTACAATCACATTACATATGCTCTCTTTGAATCTTCTTATCCAAAGATTACACTTTAGATTTCTCTCTTGTGAATGCAAAGTGCAACACAATTGCAAAAAATAAAAAACCATAGAAACTGATGGAGGTAACCATAGAGTTGGAAATGAAAAAATGGCACAACTATTGTTAGAGTTGTATAGCAATAGTTCCAGTTATCTATCGATGTTGGATTTGATGATAAAAAAAACACAAGGAAACAAGCAAGGACTACTAATATGAAATAACCACCGGAGACATTGGGTCTCCATTTGCTAGAGGGACCGAGTCGAGAGGAGGAGCATTTTGGACAAAAGGAATGTCAATGACAACATGCACACCTGAGATGTTTCTCGTGTCAGGATTTGACTCCAAGAAAACATACCTCTCGACCCTCTCAAGGCATACCAGAATATCATCTAAGCAATACTGGATGCTTTTGAGCAGACCTTTCAAGTTTTCTTATCTTGCAAAAAGTCGATAATGATCCACCTGTTTATCGCAGATGACCAAGTGGAGTAAGAAGTCGAGTTGTTGATAGCCTGCAACTGAGTGTAAGAAGTGCAATTTGCATTCCCTGAGTTTACTAAGGTCAGGAATCCACTTGAGTTCCTGATTCCCAATTTCAGAATCTGAAAAGTAAGGTCTTTCCCCAAATTCTCAAGATTCCAACTTTTGAATCACTTGATGAACTTAGAGGTATTGACTCAAAAATAGATGCCACAGAAGTCAACCCACATAGACGCCTAGGTTGAGAAGTAGTCCTGAAACTTCCTCCTCTTCAACGAACCATTCTCTAACGAAGTAACATTGTTGCATATAAAAATATATGAAATGAAAGAATACAAATACCAAAACTCACTAAGCAAATTCAAATCATACAAATATGAATAGTTAAAAAAAACAATATCATCACCAAAACTCACAATAAAAAAGTAATATTAAACAAACATATACATATACAACATAAATTTAATATGAATAGTTTAAAAAAAAACCGATATCATCACCAAAACTCACAATACAAAAAGTAATATTAAACAAACATATACATATACAACATAAATTTAATAATAATACAATAAAATAAAATATGGAAATTGCACACTAAGGTCACTATCAACTATTAAGCTTCATGTTATCCCAAAAAAACCTCCCTATCATTTAATATCGCAATACATATACATATATAACGTAGAATTGATGATGATACATTGGAATAAAATATGGAAATTACATATTAATGTCACTATCGGCTATAGAGGTTTGATGTTATCCGGAAAACCTCCCTATCATTTAATGTTGCAATACGAATTACAAGTAAAATCTTATTTTTAATTGATATACTTCATCATTTTGTCTACCATAATTTCTATGTAACATCTCTTAAATTCTCTGAAAAGATATTTCAGATTCATGTATTGTTGGCTAGGGTTTGGCATCTAGGTTTGGCCCTCTTTCGTTTTCAATATGTGAGTTGTAAAATTCAAACTCCTTTTCTAGTTTATCAAGTGTTGAAATGATAAAAAATCAGATCTTTTTATTACCATGAACATTTTTTAAATTAGATCTTTTTATTACTATGAACATTTTTGAAAATCAGAATGCAGAAACAATAGAATTTCATTTTTAATTATTGCAAATCTTATTTGTAATTATATGTTTTTT
>APFE030112899.1:0-38771 GCA_000404065.3 Pinus taeda
GCACCATGTCAACATGTTGGACATGATCCTTCCAAGACTTGTTGTAGATTAGTATATAATCAAAAAATACTAACACAAGTTTTCTAATAAAGGGTTTGAAAATGAAATTCATCAAACCTTGAAATGTAGAAGGTGCATTAGTAAAGCCAAAAGGCATGACCAAAATTTCATAATGACCCTCATGAGTTCTAAATGATGTTTTTGGAATATCTTCAGTCTTCATTCTGATTTGATGATATCCTAAATGAAGATCCAACTTAGTGAAGTAAACTGATCCATGCAATTCATCCAATAATTCATTAATGACATGAATGGGAAATTTATCTTTAATAGTGAGCTTGTTGAGCTCCCTATAATCTGGACACATGCACCATGATCCATCCTTCTTGTCAACCAATACTACTGGAGTATAGAAAGACCTTTGACTAGGTTGAATTATACCAGCCTCTAGCATTTCTACAACCATATGTTCAATTTCACTCTTTTGGACATAAGGATATCTATAAGGCCTGATGTTTGGAGGAACACTTCCTAGAATCAAATTAATAGCATGATCATGATCATGAATAGGTGGGAGGGCTTTGGGAGTCTCAAATACCTTCAAATGATTGTCCAAGACTTTTTGGAGATCTGGAGAAATGGATGATATCGACGTGGGAACCTCTAGTGAAGATAATTGTGCAATTATGCCTCGTTGTTCTTTCTTTAGAAGCTTTTTCATTCTATTAAAGCTGATTATCTTTCCTGGTTTCCCCACGATACCCCTTAATTTAACTTCCTTTCCTTTTGAGGAGAATTTCATGAAAGGTTCTTGAAAATTAAAAGCTATTGTACCCAAGGATTGTATCCATTGGACTCCTAGTACAAAATTAGCACCACCCATTGGAATGGAAAGCATTGGGCTATTCAATACATATTCTCCCATGGATAGCTTGATATTATGGCACTTTCCTGAGCAATTTATGGTTTCTCCACTTGCAACCATCACTTGACACTCTGGTGTTGGATATAGGAAGCAATTCAATTCCTTGGCTATATTATAATGAATAAAATTATGGGTACTTCCCGAATCAATCAACACTATTACCTTTTTATTCTTGATATGCCCTTCTATATTGATAATTTGAGGAGTGGTAATTCCAACCAATGAATTACAAGATATGGTCGAATTCATTTCTTCTTTTTCTAGGGTTTGTTCCTGGTGTAAATCCTCTTCTTTTGACATTTCTTATTCCTTTTCTTCCTCCTCTTTACAATCTATGTAAAATAATTTCTTCTCATCACACTTATGACCTTTAATGTATTTTCTATCACAAATGTAACAAAGCCCTTTTGCTCTCTTTTCTTCCAATTTTTGTGGTGTCAACCTTGTAGGTTATGGATGGTTAGGGGTAACAACACTTCCATCTTTATGATTGTAAGTGGTAGGTTTCCTTGTTGCCATGATTTTTCTTTCCATTTTTCTTTCCAACCTAAATGCCTTCTCCAATGAGTCTGGTTCCCAAAGGTGAACTTCATGTTGGATGTTATCTTTTAAATTCCTTATGAACACATCAATCCTATACTTCTCTGGAATATCCTTTACCCTTATATTCAATTTTTGGAAGTCCTCAATGTGCTCCATCATTGAACCCTTTTGTTTAATATTTATCAATTGGCTAAAAAAAGTGTTGCTTTTTGTATCCTCATAATGTGCTATCATTTCATCTGTAAAAATAGATCAAGTGAAAATTTGTTTACGAGAGCAAAGCCATCGATACCATACAAACTGATTTGGCTCCAAATATAAATTTGCAATGTGTACCTTTTGTGTGTTTTGCACATTATGGAGATCGAAAAATTGCTCCATCTGTAGTATCCATGTTCCGAGATCCTTGCTATCAAACTTTCTCATATCGATCTTTGGAACATGGTGGTTCTTCGATCCAACATTAGAGTCTATGAAATCATGATTAACATTTATTTTGTTCTCATCATGAGTTCCCTTTACTACCCGTTCGCCATTAGTAAGCATTTCTTGTATAAACTTTGTCAAATCTCTCTTCAAATCTATCTTCAAATCTTCCATGCTTGTCTTCAAATCATCCATCTTAGCTTCCACACTGTCCATCTTAGCTTCCACGTCGTCCATCTTAGCTTTTATGCTTTTCTTTAAACCATCCATCTTAGCTTCCACGCCATACATCTTAGCTTCTACGTTTTTCATTAAACCATCCATCTTAGATTCTGTTACTTTTTGTGCGAGTGACATTTGTTGCACTTGGTCTCGTAATTTTGATATATCATGTTGCATTTTTTCCTCTTCTTCTTGAGTCATGCTAGAGCTTTCAGGTTTCTTATGAGGTGTTTCCATTTTATTTCTTCGAGGCATCAATTATCGATAATAATGCTTCATTATGCTCATTGAATTCCTTCAAACTAATTTTTCAAACCAAGCTTATGCAAAAAATTTAAAAAAAATTGCACACTTTTTTTTTTTCACTTTTTAGGAGCTTGATATTGAATCTGATGTATTTATGTAATTTTGGATCTCCAAGGTCTTAAATTTCTTCTTGCGGTAACCCTCTGAGTAATATTTCTAACTTCGTAAGTCCAATGAAGATTGGATTCTCCAATGAAGAGTTATGCCAATTCTCCCATGATGACCTGAGTATAGACTTGTTTAGTAGAGTGAACTTGTACGACATTCCGCGGGTCACTGTTTCAACCTTAGGTTCTGAAAATGGTACCCAAAAAACTACAATTCATCCTATTTCTGCAAATTCTTATGAAAATTCAATCTGATGCTCAAACAGAAAGTTATGACGATTTTCCCAAGGTGACCTATTTGGAATGTAATTCGAGGGTCTGCAAAAACCCTAACTTCCTCAGATTATATCTCCACAAATGTAGCAAGACAGGATCTGAAATTTGGAGCCAAGGTTCAGACCGATTTCTTCTCATATGAGTTTTTTTTTAGCTTCTGAAACTTTGTAGAGAAAGCGTTATAGCGAACATTCCATGATGACCTGTTTTAGATGAAATTTTGGAGCTTGCAAAAACCCTAACTTCCTCAGATCATATATCTGAAAATATAGCGAGAAAAGATATGAAATTTGAACGGGAGGTTCAGCAAGATTTCGTTTCAAATGGGTTTTTTTTTTCTTCTAAAACATCACAGAAAAAAATTATAGCGAAAATTCCATGATGACCTGTTTGAAGAAATGAAACCCTAGAATCCAAAGCTCTGATACCAAATATTATGAAACCAGCTCACAAAAAATAAAAAAGATATATCAACACCTTATAATTTAGTGTCTTAAAGGAGGAAACCTCCTTTACATTACACAAATGAACAATTCTTGGATGATACAAATGGAGAAACCTCCTTTCTATATATAGGAGTCTAAGGGGTCACAATATAACCAAGTCGACCTAACAATAATAATATAAAGGCACAAAAATAACAATAGTGGGATTCTACGGGGCACAATAATAACAATAAGGGATACAATGACAATAGTAATGGGGGAATAACTAGTATTATAGGGACCTAACAAAATCCTCTTGAATCATAGTGTTCTCCTTCCTATCTTCATTCATTTCTTACACCATATCTCTCATGATGATAAGCTCTTACAACATCTCTTCATCAAAGAGTCTTGCTAAGGAAAATGGATTAGAAAAATCACTTGTTGAAGCTACCATCACACTTGTAATACATCAAAAAGCTTCACAAAGCTTCAAAAAGTTTCTCAACAAAGAAGCATCTTCTTTCTTCAGCTTACACACATAACCTTGCACACAGTTAAATTCTCCTTGCACAAATACAAAACTGATAGTTAATTTTCTAGCTAACCTTGGCAAACCATCTCATGGTTAAAATGAGCTAACAGTGCTCTGACACCAACTTGATCTGAATGTTTGGAAAACTTTTTAATTCTATTCAAGCTCCCTTATCAGTATTAAAAGTATGTGTTTAGGATCATCTCAAATTAACCAAAATGTGAAGGATTATGTGTCAAGTATTGACTGTCTTTTATGAGAAATTTATGAGATTAATTAGTTGTTTAGAACACATATACAACAAGTAAATTTCAGAGAATAAAACACAATAAAATCATAACACAATGTTCATAAAGGAGTTCACCCCTCCTGGACTACATCTCCTTGGACCTGCTTAAATGGTTAGGCCCTCTTTGTATTAATGGTCAATTATATGATTACATGCACTTGAAATGATCCGATGGCTTTTCAACCTGCTCCATTGGATTCAAAAGACCCAAAAACAACTTTCCAAGCTTTGCAATTGGACTTCAGTTGATATAGGCTTGACCTCATCCCCTAGTGGCCCTAGGCTTCCTTAAACTTCAATGTAGAAAAATCACATACAAAAGTGTCTTTCTGCCTCTGCAACATGTTTCATTGTGTTCAAATCATTCGAATCACCTAGGAATGATTCTTTTTGAGCCAAAATTGGTCAAAATATGCCAAAGTTATGGCCTCTCAGTTTTCCCTAGGAAAACTCCACCAAAACTGGAAAAACTCCAGTTAGCTCCGTCAAATTTTGAGTAGTTCCATGTTTAGCAGACCTGCCAAAAATACTGCCAACCTAAATATGAAATTAATTAAGTGATAAGCTCAGATTAATTAACACTAAACTCATTTAGCACATTAATCTGGCACAATTAGTGTTAGCACCAGCCTTTGGTTTCAGTGTATTGGTCATATGGGGAGGGGGCTTGCTCCTTACCTCCAAACTCCGCCACATTACCCTTTAAATAAAATGTGCACACACATATTTTTAAGTGGCGCAATTTTGGTGTATCAGTAATGCTTGGAGCTTGTGTGGGTGAGGTCATGAGTTTGATTCCCCGGCCTGCCAACCATAATTTTACCCGACCTTTGAGAGGGCACGTGGCGGCCTCCAGTCTTGCCACGTGACAACATCTCATTGGTCCTCCAAAATTCCATAGACCAATATCAGGCTGACACTTGTCACAACCCCATTGAGCCACCTATGGGAATACCCTAGGAATATTCTTTTTGCCGACTGGGTTGTACGAATGCCTAGTTAGCATCCTAGTGACAAAATTTTTCTTGTTTGATAAAATGGATAGCAAGTTCTAACTTTCTCATGTGAACTCCGTTTTTAGTGAAACGAGTTGCATTGCTATCATATCACTGAAACAAACGTGGTCGTTTAGGTTTTGAGAGATTCCAAGCACATTTATTTTTGAGCAAATTTTTGCCCCTAATACAAATTCTGATCACTTTGTGGGATTTTTTCTTTCATCGAGAGGTAGAGATTTGCACTATTTTGCAAGGTTGATATAGGAGGCATTCGTTGGGCCAAATATTTCGATTTTTAGGCTTACATAGGGGTTATTGAGAAAGGTCCGCGTAGAGATTTAGAGCTAAGGATATTATTGATGATTCGGTTGGAAAAGGGATAATTCCGAAGGAGATTTTACAAGAATTTTATCAGTTATTGGGTAGGAGTTTGAGCCATTTTTCAATAACACTCCTCTTGTTGGGCACAAAACTCGCTGGCTAGATATTTCACGCTTTTTAGGGCTTCTCGGGTCAGCTAGAATTGGCCGAAGATATTTATGGGTTTTGGTGGATTAGGTGTGAGGAGCCTCCAGTTAATTTTGCATAATTTTTAGAGTATATTTGAGGGAAAAAAACTACAGTTCTCCTCCAACAACAACAACAAAATTTTTGGGTAGAGTGAATTACCTATTTGAGCCATTTGTATTTGGGATCCCACATCATTTCATGTAGGTTTTGCATGCTTGTACTAGCAAGCTCGGGTTCTGATGAGCCTCATCATTGGGTAACAATGTGGACCTTAGTACACCTCCAAGCTTATTAAAATCCACTCTTCTCATAATTCCTTACATATTTTAATTATATTTTGGTTAATGACATGAGTAAAAGTAAGATGTTATGTTTAGTGGTCTAATGTGCATTGATTGCAGGGTTTTGAGAGAAAATCATGGCAATTTTGGCTAATTAATAGAAAAAGCTCAAATGAGACAAGGAGGAGAGATTGTAGGAGATAGATCCTCCTCATTTAATCCTCACTCATTTGAATATTCCTCCATTAAATCACACTAGCTCGGAGTTGCAAGCAACTGAGTCATGAAGATCATGGGCAGTCAAGCCAGTGACAGTTAAGAGGCAGTTCAAATTGAGTTTGGGAGCCAAGCCTCCCTAGATTTAAGGAAGTCATTGGAGACTTCATTTGTATAAATAAGGAGGCCTACAACCTCATTAGAATTCAGATTTTTTATGTAAGAGCACTAAGCATTTTCGAGTTCAAGACTTGTGGAAGACATTGTTATGTAGTTTTTTTGATATGATAATGAGAATGAGCATTTCCTTGATCTAGCACCGAGTTGGCTCAGAGAGCTGAAGCTCTTGGGTTAGGGCCCAACCCTAGCAAAAAAGGCTCCTCTTATTGTACTTGTATGCTTAGTTGATTTCATAGATTAATGGTTGAATTGGTTTTAGCATTATTTCATTGCGATTAATTGTGAATTTGGATTAGTTTGCTTCCATTTGTGCCTCACTTTAGCAGTAGCTTAGAAAGATAAAGGAATACCAAAAATTTGTTAGCAGGTGGATTTGGCCTCACTCCTCCTTTTAGGGACCATGGTTTGAGGAAAGAATTCCAATGCAGCCCCAAAAAGACAAAATTTTGATTTCTTATGGAATTTAGAGTTTTTTGCTACTTAGGCCAACACATTTTCAGTTTTTGAGAATAGGATTCAATTGTCATTTCTAATATCTTCAGTGTTGTATTAGATCTCATAGTGTTTCACACTATTCTGCAAGTATTTCTATGCATGAACTAGGAAACTAGATAATGAATTTATGTTTTCTTTAGTTGATTCAAAATCTTTCTTGTTTGACATGATTCATGGATAAATGCCAGTGATTGATGCAGTGCAGGAGTTCCGATAATGTAGGGAGATCTCATGACCAACAACCCCATCCTAACCTCATCCATCCATGATCATCACTTTTTCCACTAAGTCCCTCAAACAATCCATCCTTCCATAAGAACAACTTTCCAGGTTTGTTGAGAAAATCCAACCATCCTACAAACTCTGTTTTGAGCTCTGAAGAAGTCCTAGTCACTCCCTTGCCTTATTTCTCCCACCATTCACCTTCCCTAAGCCCTACACCACCTTCCAAATCACTCTTATTTCTCTCTGTCGGATCCTATAGGAATACAAGGGATCTTGTGGAAGCATTAGGACATCTTGTTGGAAGCATTAGGACATCATGTAGGACAACCTGTAGTGGCCTATTTTGAGGCTAAATTGTGGAAAAAGCATCTAGGAAGACAGGAGAAGGGCCCTACTTGCCTCCCAAGACATTTGACCTTTCACCACCATCTCTAACCCACCTACTACATCACCAAGAGGATTTAGCATTCATATTTTTCACACAAAAAAAGGACAAAAAGGAAGAAAGAGTTATTGTCTTCATTTACATGCACAACAGTAGAGTGTTTAGTTATTTCAGATTGTATACCTAGGACAATAGGATTACACACATGTTAACTTAGCATTCTTTTGAAGTAAAGCCTTTCAACAATTAGTTAGATGAGTGGTGTTTAAGAATTTGATTTCAGTCTTTCTTTACTATAGTAGACAATATTTCAGTTAGTGCAAATTCTCCCTTTCCTCATTAGTAATCAAGCTTCTTCTGAATCAATAGAAGGTTGGTTTGAGAAACCATAGCGGTCTATCACCAGCCTAGCAGTGAAAAAGAGTGGACCCATCGCATATGATTGTGTATACAACATTGTCACCTCCAAGTTTGTATGAACCCCGGGTTGATAAAGTAAAGTTGGTATCCCCAGGAGTTGCAACATTCTTGCTGCAATACTAGTGCTCATCAGGTTCCATTTTCTATCATTGATGTACTTGTATCTTTCAGATTAATACCATGGCTTAGATTTTCAGCTCTATTTTTTGTGTGTACTGATTATGGCTGTGTTATCTCAATTTTATTTTTTTGTAGCTAGTGCATGTATTTGATATTCACTGTTATTTCTTAGTTAGGAACATTACAATGGTATCAGAACATGTTCTTGCCTAGTTATGGGAAAAATAGTAAGTGATGCCACCCAGGTACCAAGGAGTAGTGTTCCACAAAGGCAAAGGAGGAGGTAGAGGAAGGGGATGTGGTAAAGAAGAAGAACTTGACCACTTCTCAGACACAAAGCTTGATCACGCTAGAAAGCGCATGGAGAATCAGGGAGGAAATGAGTAACCTAGGCAGAATGGGTGAGATCCATTGCTAGAAGAGTCGGTGAGGTCGAACAAATACATGATGGTACATAATCAGCAGGTTATTGACATGATGCAGTAGATGTTGGGTATCAAAGCATACAAAGAGGGACACAGGGAGGGGCCAGTGATGGAGAAGGAGGTCTCAGATAGGAGAGGGGAGTCATGTGCATGAATGCACAAACCAACAACCGAGCAACCATGCATATGGCTAGACTATGAGACCCAAGTTGCCTCGCTTCCTAGAGGATCAAGAGAGGGAGAGGGAGCCAGATGCATTTGTTGAGCTGATGAGATCTTTCACCAATGGAGTTTATGAGTACAAGGTATTGGATCCCAGGGTCCAGAGAGTTTTGTCCCTTTGGGGATTTTTTCCACCTAAAGGAGAAGTATAGATTCAAGGTAAGAGCACATTTTAGAGGAGGAAAACACCAGCAGAACCAGGATACTCATAAGTTGGTAGGAGGGGTAATGCTACCCTATTTTGATGGATCAACTAGTAGTTCAGCCAAGGTGTGGATTCAAAAGTTACACACATACTTCCACCTTAATCCCATGATGGAGATAGATGAACAAGAGTGGTGGTATCATGGATTGATCACATTGGGGCATGCATCTATTACATCATACATTGAGTTCGCGAGGACGGTGGAGAGATTTGATAGGAAGAACCTCGAGTTACACTTTAGGGAGTTGTTCAACCTAAAGCAAATAGGCAGTGCCAATGCATACATGGCAGAGTTCCAAAGACTAGATGTTATGATCTTTGAAATCTTAGAAACGAGATTGATCATGTCCATTGAGGGGTTGGAAAAGCCACCGTGTGGTTGGGTGAGAGCTTACAAGCCGGTGTCATTGTAGGATGCCATTAACCAGACCAAGGACATGCTTGATGCAATCATTAAGAGTAGGACACCAACACCTCACGGGCCTAATTTTCCTCAGAAAGGTAAGGAAATTAGACCTCCTTAGAAGGAGTGGATGGGGAAAGGATTGTTGGATGATGAGACTAGGAGAGACCTTTGGAGGAGGAAGCTATGCTTTACATGCCCAGAGCCATGGGCACCAGGGCACCATTGCACCAAGGGTAAGGTCCATTACATAGAGTTGTTTTCAGATAGTGAGCCAGAGGATGTGGATGAGCTAGAGACATATGGAGATGATTGAGAGCCACAAATTATGGGAGGAGGACCACCACCACCACCTAGTGTAGGCCCACCTCTACCCATTGGAGGAGTTATTTCGTCAATTTGGGGAGTTCAGAAGTATTTGATGTTGAGGATCAAGGGCACAATGCAAGGCCAATGTGTATCAATATTGGTGGACAATGGGGCTACCCACAATTTCATTGATGCCAATACAAACAAAGGCTTTTGAGGAATTCTCAGTGTCGGTGCTAGGAGATGAGACCATGTAGTGCACTAGACATGTTCCCAGTCTGACCTTGACCATGGGGAGCCATTCAATGACAAATCATTTCTTTGTGGTTGATATGTTAAACACCAATGTGGTGATGAGTATCCAGTGGCTATACTCTCTAGGGTGTGTCACTATTGATTGGAAAAAACTAGAGATGGAGTTCGTGGGGCCATATGGGAAGGTGGTAGTACTGAGAGGCATGCATTCAGACCCACCACAGATCATGTCAGCTCACAGGATGGATGTTGATTTGAGGTAGGAAGATATAGATGGGAAGTAGAGTTATATATTTCAGAGTCAGGGAAGCTGGGGCAACATCCAAACCTAGATATTTGGCACTATTGGAGAAGCATCAGGAAGTGTTCAAAGATATTCATCCAAGTTGTCCACCAGATAGAGGATTTGAGCACACCATAGATCTAGAAGATGGGGTGCAAGCAGTCATTACCACTCCCTACAAACATCCCAAGGCATATCGGGATGAGATTGAGAAATTTATTTAGGAGTTGTTGGCATTAGGGCACATTAGGCCCAACTCCAGCCTCATTGCTTCTTTAGCTGTTCTGATGAAGAAGAAGGATGGGACACTTCACATGTGCATTGACTATAGGGCCCTGAACAAGAAGACACTAAAGAACTGATACTCGATTGCCTGCATTGATGAGCTAATGGATGAGCTTAGAGGGCTAAGTACTTCTCTAAGATAGACTTTTGTTCGTGATACCACTAGATTTAGGTGAGAGAGCAGGATATCCTAAACACTGCATTTTGGCACCATTATTGGCACTTTGAGTTCTTGGTGATGCCCTTTGGGCTAACCAATGCACCAACGACCTTCCAGTATTGCATGAATCATGTGTTCCGCAAGCATCTATGTAGTTTTGTGTTGGTGTTCTTTGATGACATTATGATATACAACAGGACTTGGGAGGAGCACCTGTGACACTTGGAGCATTAGAGGAAATTTCAACCTAAAATTTCCTATGAAATTTTCATGTACAAAATATGTAAACCAATCAAAATCCTTTAAATTCAAAAAGAAATACATGTAAATTTTTTGGAGGGAAAAAAAACTACCTTTTTTAATTGTATTGTTGGATTATCTCCTTATAGGTTTACTCAAATTTCAAGTGTAGACACTCATTGGATGCGTAATTAAATTATGCATCCAACAAGTACTCATTATGCATGATTTTGAGAAAACCCACATTGATAAAAATTGAATATGCATTAAAAAAGTGTTGAACACGTTTTTTAATGTATCTTCAATTTTTATCAATGTGGGTCTTCTCAAAAGTATGCATAATGGGCACTCATTGGATGTGAAATTTAATTATGCATCCAACGAGTATCTACACTTAAAATTTGAATAAAACTATAAGAAGATAAGCAAAAAGAAAGCAATTTTCTTTCTTTCCCTCCAAAATTCATAACTCTTATTTTCTAATTTTTCCTTAGGATACCACTTTTGGGCTGAAATTTCCTCTAATGGAGGTCTTTTGCATCTTGGAGGAGCAACAATTTTATGCCAAGATGTCCAAGTGCGACTTTTGATTGACAAAGATGTTGTATACGAGGTAGGTGATTGGGGAGGATGGAGTTAGAGTTCAAAACAGAAGATCAAGGCCATTTTGGATTGGCCTACGCCTAGGAATGTGACTGAGTTGCGGGGATTCTTAGGTATATGCAACTACTAAAGGTGGTTCGTGAAGGGGTTTTCTCACCTAGTGGCACCCCTCACAAATTTAAAGAATAAGGGGGCATTCAAGTGGACAAATATGGCACGAGAGGCTTTTGAGCACCTCAAGGGAGCGATGAGAAGTTGTTTAGTCCTTACCTGTTTCTTCACAACCCTTTTTTTTGGAGTGCGATGCATCTGGAGAAGGTTTTAGGGTGGTTTTGGTGTAGAGAGGTTGTTAAATTTGGAAACTAGGCCCAAAATCCACTTTGGTCAGCTCAATTTATGGAGATATTTATTGCATTGAATTCCTCTTTTTGAGAGGACCAAAATCGACCTAAACATCACTAAATTTGGACAAGGAGAAATATGTTTTTGAAGTGAAGCCCACACATGTGCAAATTCTGAAGGTCAACTACACCATCATGTAGGGTCATGAAGCCCAATGGACATGTCTTTTGACCCTCATAGACCTATATAAATAAGAGAGACTTCATTCCTCATTTTGCATCTCATCGCACAACATATCTTCTCTCTCCTCTTTCTATTGGTACGTACAACTCAAAATTGTAGGGTCTCTCTCACACGTGTGAAGGGAAGAGGTGACTTTCTGATTGGGCATAATTGCAGGACTATTTTTGGGCATTGACCAACATTGGCTAAGGACTATTTGACCTCCTTTGACTACGATTTTTGTGGAATATTTTCTGTTCAGGCATGCCGCATTAATGGGCACAAAAACCAAGGATTTATGGGTTAGTTGACCAATGTTGACTGCAGGGCTGACCACAGGTTTGACTGCAACAAGAAGTGTAGACTTTGACTAATTTTGACTAATTGTTTTGGGATTTTTTTGGGTTGACTTTGACGAGAAAAGAAGGTCGAGTTTTATTGCCTTCAATCAAGCTCAAGAAGAGGTGCTTTGATTGTTGACTATTCACTGGTTAGCGCTGATTTGACTGCTATTGACTAAGGGCAAAATTGCAAATTTTGACAAGGTTGCTTTGGACAGTGATTTGGCAAGTCAATTTTGACTTTGACTTTGTATTATTGTACTCTCTCTCTCTACTGAACATTTGATATTTATAATAAGAAGAACTAATCAAGGGTTTTCCCCATCTTGGGGTTTTTCCTTGGCATTAACCAAATTCTGGTGTTCGCTTGTCTTCTGCGTTTATTGTTTATGTTCTATCTACACTTACTGGCACTGTAATTAATGGTTAATGTGATTTCTATTGGAAACTAAGTGGAAATTGTCATTGGGCTAATAAAAGGACATTGAAGTAATTGTTGCAACCATAGAACATACCATTGTTATCTAAAATTAACATGGAATCAGAGCCCAGGTGAGGAAAAAGCCCAAGCTAGAGAAAGAAAAGCAATCACTAAGATATTTGTTGGACAAAGATTATTGGACAAATCTCAATGGCCTCTACATCTTACTTCAAGATTGAGGACAAGCTCAATGATTATTTTGACTATCATGCATGGAAGATGACATTGGACCTAACTTTGGAGGAGCATGAAGTATTGGACTATGTGCAGGGAAAAGTGGTCGAGCCTCCTTCAAATGAACCAATTTATACTAAGACGAAGTATAGAAAAAGTGAGGTCAAAGAAAAGAAAATTTTGATTGACTCTATTCAAAAGCATTTGGTTGCATACATTTATGATTTGGGAACTTTTAAAGAAATATATGATAAGTTGTTGGGATGTTCAAAGTGAACAATGCAAATCAAATCCTCTTTCTCAAGAATAAGTTGAAGGCTATCAAGATGGATAAAGGGGAGTCTATCCAATCCTACTTCAGGAGAATAAATAAAATCAAGAATGACTTGTTATCTATTGGAGAAATTATTGCTGACAAGGAACTCACTCTCATTTCTCTTGGAGGTCTTTCAATACCATGGGATGTATTTGTCACCACCATTATCAACAATGAAAGGATATGTGGTTTCAATGAGTTATTGGCTAGATGCACTCAAGAAGAGACAAGAATGATGGAAAAATATAAATCCAACAATGGAAATGAACCCACCGCTTTCTCTGCACATGCACAAAGGAAGAATGATGTTGGTCCAAGGAAACAGGGTCAAGGATCTAGGAATGGATTCAAAGGAAGAGGCAAAGGAAGATGTTACAATTGTAACAGGTTCTACCACTATTTTAGAGAGTGTCCTCAGAAGAATAATCATTCATGGGATGACAACAACAACAACAACAACAATTTTAAAGGAAATGTAAATCAAAGGAACAATAAATTCAACAATAAAGGAAAGAGGAATGCTCCGGTTTCTCGAAATGAAAATGGTAGACCTCCCAAAAGGATAAGAAATGCCAGGTATGATGAAAGTATTGTGGGCATGTATGAAGTAAACAATTTGAGCCACATTATTCTTAAATTGGCAACTAGGGCCAAACTTCACGTGAGTCATCTTATTCATGGCTAATAATATTTTTATTAGATTCCTCTCGTCGAGAGGTGTAGGATTGATCTAAATATCATCTGATTCCGATAAGCATTTAAGGAGATATGAATATTTATTTTGATTATGGAATTATTATCAAGCCGACCTATAACTCATGTAGGCTCAGAAGCCCAACAGTCGCATCTATTCAAACATCAACATTGTGTATAAATACAAGAGGACTTTTCCTCATTTGCACTCACTCATCTCATCACATCTCTCTCTCTACTGCGCAAAAAAGAGTCTCTTCTCTACTGCATAGAAAAGGGTCTCTCTCTCACACATGTGGAAGGAAGCTGCTGAACCTGAAGCTGCAACTGCAAATCCAAAGTTTGATTAGCGTTGACCATCAGATCTCCTCCTCAGAAATGCTCTGTAGGTCCACCTGGATCTCCTCTGAAGGCCACATTTTTTGGTGGTGGAATCAAGCCGATCCAATGGTCGGTTTGTGAGATATCGACTGCTCTAGTTTTGATGATGAAGCCACTAATGCTGATGCTGCTAATCTAGGGTTTGCTACTGTTGATATAAATTAGATTTATTGTACTATTTCTCTCTGCTGAATTATTGAAGATAAAAGAAGATTGATCCAAATGGTTTCCCCACACATTGTGGGGTTTGTCCTTGGCTAGCCGCCACATCTTGTGTCTCTTGTCTTGGCTTGTTTTCTGTCGATCATTTAATGTTCTATCTGCACTTTACTTTATGTACATGTGATTGCTAATCTGTGGAATATAATAAATAAAAGAAGTAAATTGTTATAAGCATAGAACATACCATAACTTAACATGGTATCAGAGCTGAGGTGAAGTCAAAGCCTGAGCAAGAGCAAGAGCAATAACCGAAGAGAAGATTGGCAAGGCCATCCTAAAAGAACTATGGGATCCTCAACACTCTTTCCTACCGAAGACAAGCTCCATGAGAAAGCTGAATATCACAGATGGAAGATGTCTATCGATCTAACCCTAGAAGATCAAGGAGTGTTGGACCATGTAAGAGGCAATATTGTTGAGCCTCCATCAAATGCATCCGCTGCTACCTGGAACAAATGGAAAAACGAAGAAGTCAAAACAAAGAAGATCATCCGAGACTCTATTGACAAGCACTTGGTGGCCTACATCTCTAAACTGGACACCTCCAAGGAAATCTACGACAGACTGTTGAGTTTATTTAAAGTTAATAATGCAAATCAAGTTTTGTTTCTTAGAAATAAGCTGAGGGAAATCAACAAGGGTAAAGATGAGAGTATGCAAACATACTTCTTAAGAATCACCGAGACCAAGAACGATCTCCTATCTATTGGGGAGACTATCACTAACAAAGAAATGGCACTCACGACTCTTGGAGGATTACCATCCAAATGGTACGTGTTTAGGACTACTCTTCTGAACAATAATGTAATTCCTAGTTTCAAGAAATTAATGGCTAGATGCACTCAAGAAGAAACAAGGGTAGAAGAGAAATAAATGCCCTTTCCTAAAGGTCCTCCTGCTGCTTTTTCTTCTCATGCTAAGAAAAGAAATAATTTCGGGTCTAAATCGAAAAGAAAGGTTGGACCTAAGGGTGGAAGAAAAGGATGACGTTACATTTGCAATAAAGCAGGTCACTATGCAAGGGAATGCCCTAATAGAAAGGACTCTCACCGAGACGATGATCAAAATCCCTCCCACGACAATCAAAGAAATGGAAAATCTAATAGCAGAGGACAAACATTCAAGAAGGCTAGAAATTCCAAGTATGAATCTAACACTGTTGACAATAAGCAGGATGAATATTATCTACCAGCTGCTCTATCTATCTTTGCTCCTTCGGACTCAATGGGAATTTGGCTTATTGATAGTGGTGCCTCAAGGAACTTCACTGGTTACAAAGAAGTTCTCCATAATCTGATAGAGAAAGAAACTAATCTAGAAATTGTCCTTGGAGATGACATGAAATACCCCGTGAAAGGTGTAGGCAATGTTTCTCTCAAATTGAATCAAGGTAATACGGTCCACTTACAAGATGTATTATATGTACCTGATCTCAAAAAGAACCTGGTATCCATCTCGACAATGGAAGACAAAGGCTACAAGGTAACCTTCAGCAATGGCAAGATACGTATATGGAAAAATAATGTTAAAAATGCTTTCACTCTTGGGTTTCGAGTTGATTCTTTATATCAGGTCGGTAGAAGTCCGCTAGGTGTCATGTCTTGTGACACAACTCTTCAATCCGAACTTTGGCATTGAAGGTTTGCCCACCTTCATTACAAAGCTCTACCCAATGTAAGACAGATGGTAACAGGGATGCCCAAATTCCAAGTAGAGAAAGAAGGTGTATGTCCAGGATGTGCCGAAGGAAAGCTCAAAAGGAGACCATTCCCCTCTAGTCAAAGCAAGACCTCCAATATATTACAACTAGTTCACTCAGACATATATAGTATGATGCCTGTGAACTCCTTGGGAGAATATTCATATTATCTTACTTTTACAGATGACTATTATCGAAAGACCTGGATATACTTCTTGAAAAAGAAGCATGAAGTGTTCTCTTGGTTTCGACACTTCAAAGCCCTGATCAAGAATCAAACTGAAAAGAAGATCAAGATCTTAAGAACTGATAATGGGATTGAATATGAATCTAATGAGTTTCATAACTTTTGTAAAGAGGCTAGCATCAAGAGGGAGACTACTACACCATATACCCCTGCACAGAATGGTGTGGCGGAAAGGAAAAATTGTACGATTATGGAAGCTTTCCGAGCCATGCTACATGATCAAAGACTTCCGAAGTTCCTATGGGCTGAAGCTACAAACACCACCGTATATGTACAAAATTGATGCCCTCATCAAGCATCGGGTTCCAAGACTCTTGAAGACATGTTCACCAGTAAGAAACCTGATGTTTCTCATTTTAGAATTTTTGGAAGCCCTATATATTTTCATGTGCCGAAAGAGAAAAGAAATAAATTGGGTGCATTTGGAAAGAAAGGAATTTTCGTGGGCTATGGTGACAATACTAAAGGCTATAGAATATATGTAGCCGGTCAAAGGGAAGTCGTGATTATTCATGATGTCACTTTTGATGAAGATACAACTCTCAGCAAGGTGGACAATTTTCCGACTTTGAGGAGCTCTCAAGAAGCCGACACCAGGGAACTGAAAGAAAAGGATGATGAATCAATGCCTGAAGTGGAAGAACCCATGGATCTGATTGATCCTCCTCCACATGAGCCTTCCTCTTCCAAGAAAAGGCCTTCATGGCTTAGGGGGCTACTTGATGATGTTGAAGGACATGTTTCACCCCGAGGAACCTTCCGTAAAAGTAAGAAACCTAACAGGTATCAGGGATACCTGACCATCATGAGCATGATTATACAAAATGAGCCTTCATCATTCTCAGATGTCATCAAGAATCAAGTATGGAAGGATGCTATGATTGAAGAATATGAGTCTATTATGAAGAATGATGTCTAGGAAGTAGTTCCCAGACCCTAGGACAAGATAGTTGTCACGTAAAAATGGCTTTACAAGATAAAGCATGCAGCAGATGGAAGTACAAAAAAGTATAATGCTTGTTTTGTTGCTCGTGGTTTCTCCCAGAAGGAAGGCACAGACTATGATGAGATATTTGCACCTGTTGCCAGATATACGACCATCCGCTCGATCATAGCCCTTGCAGCTTCACAAGGATGGAACCTATATCAGATGGATGTCATGACCGCATTCTTACATGGTTCAATCAAAGAAGAGGTCTACGTGGAGAAACCCGAAGGATTTGAGATTTATGATCAAAAATCTCACGTATGTAGGTTGAAGAAGGCTCTCTATGGGCTGAAGCAAGCACCCCGAGGATGGTATGAGAGGATCGACAGTTACTTGATGAAGCTGGGATTCACTAGGAGTGAAGCCGATCCTCACCTTTACTTTAAGGTTGAAAATGACAAACCTCTCATACTGGTGCTGTATGTGGATGACCTCTTTCTAACAAAGTGCAGACCCTCTCACTCACAAATGTAAGAGGGAGATGGATTCTGAATTTGAAATGAAGGACCTAGGACCGATGCACTATTTCCCAGGACTTGAAGTGTGGCAGAAGCTAGGGGAAATTTTCCTATCTTAAGGAAAATATGTGGTGAAAATATTGGAAAGATTCGGTATGGTGGACTGCAAGCCTGTAACTACCCCAATGGAGCTTGACTTCAAGAAGTTAAGTGGTAGTGCTGCTGGAGTTATTTTATGAAATGCTACCAAGTATCGGCAACTCGTTGGAGCATTAATGTTCTTAGTGAATTCCCGTCTAGATATATGCTTCGCAATCAACACGTTGAGTCAACATATGGTTGAACCCCACCACATACATTGGATTGGTGCCAAGAATCTGTTAATATATCTTCTAGGCACAATCACTTATGGGTTAAGATACACTGCCAGAGATGTGAGACTTCTTGGATACACAGATGCTAATTGGGCAGGCAATGTGGAGGACCGTAAGAGCACTTCTGGGTGTTATTTCTCCTTGGGATCTACTTCGATATCCTGGATGAGCACGAAGAAAAATTCTGTGGCTGTGAGCATCGCCGAAGCAAAGTATATTGTTGCTAGCATGGCCTCCTGTGAGGCAGTCTAGTTGAGAAAGCTCTTCAATGAGTTGTTTGGATTTACATTGGATACCACCGTGATCCTATGTGACAATCAGAGTGGGATTCGCTTGTCAGAGAATCCCGTATTTCATGATCGCTCCGAGCATATCGATATCAGGTACCACTATATTCGAGATATGGTGCAACGAGGAGCTATAAGGCTCCAACATATCGGTACAGATGAATAGGTCGTCGACATTCTGACAAAGCCTCTTGGGAAAGTAAAATTCCTGAATTTCTGAGAACAACTTGGAGTTGTTCAAAGACCCTCCGATGAGGTTCCTGTATGATGCATTGAGCTCTGGGAGCTTCGGGAGGGTGCGGGGTACTTCTTCGAGCAACATATGACCATAGGATGATTCACTATCCCCTAGTGGTATACATGTACACCTTGTGGTGACTATGTAGCAGGATTGATGTGTTCTCCATGGCGATTGTAGCAGGATTGATGTGTTCTCCTGTGAGGCCTGGATTGATGTGTTCTCCATAGAGATTGTAGCAGGATTGATGTGTTCTCCTGTGAGCCCTGGCCTGATGTGTTCTCCATGGTGATAGTAGCAGGATTGATGTGTTCTCCTGTGAAGCCTGGATTGATGTGTTCTCCTGTGAGGACAGGATTGATTAGTTCTCCTGTCGAGGCATCATTGATTAGTTCTCCTGTCGAGGCATCCCACCCATGCAGTCTGGGACTCATGGGAAGTACCTCTCATATGATCAATGAGCAGGGAAATGAAGTTAGGGACCATAGTAGTACCGATGGACGCATCGTTGTATCTATCGTACTCCCTATGCTAGGATGACCTCCATTAATCTGGGACCAATGATATTGGTCTGGGACCAGTGGTAGGAGTGGTACACTCTATGAAACTGACTTCGGGTCGGTTGTTACTGGTCTAGAACCAGTGGTATGCACTCTGAGACTGACTTTGAGTCAGTGGAGGATGTTACTGGTCTGGGACCAGTGGTAGGAGTTGTACATACTATGACACTGACTTCAGGTCAGTTGACATTGGTCTGGGACCAGTGGTACATACTCTAAGGCTGAATTTAAGTCAGTATGATACATCCTTGATCATTTCATCTTCTTCATAATTCGGACAAAAGCAGAGTAGAACAAAAAAAAGCAGTGCAGAGCAGAACAGAGCAGAGCAACACAGATCGTTACAAGTCAGAATAAGACAAAGCAGAATAGGCAAAATAGAGCAGAGCAGGGCTAGGGTTAGGCTAGATAGGGCAGTGCATTTGATGGATGAATAGTAGCGACTGACAAACAAATTACAGATGAATTTCTCCCTAGTTGAGAGGGAGTGTTAAATTGGTAACTAGGGCCAAACTTCATGTGGGTCATCTTATTCATGGCTAATAATATTTTTATTAGATTCCTCTCATTGAGAGGTGTAGAATTGATCTAAAGATCATCCGATTCCAATAAGTATTTATGAATATATGAATTTATTTTGATTATGGAATTATTATCAAGCCGACCTACAACTCATGTAGGTTCAGAAGCCCAACAGTTGCATCAATTGAAACATCAACATTGTGTATAAATACAGGAGGACTTTTCCTCATTTGCACTCACTCATCTAATCACATCTCTCTCTCTCTCTATTGCGCAGAAAAGAGTCTCTTCTCTATTGCGCAAAAAAGGGTCTCTCTCTCACACATGTGGAAGGAAGCTGTTGAACCTGAAGCTGCAACTGCAGATCCAAAGTTTGACCAGCGTTGACCATCATATCTCCTCCTCAGAACTATGTTGTAGGTCCATCTGGATCTCCTCTGAAAGCCACATTTTTTGGTGGTGGAATCAAGCCGATCTGACGATCGGTTTGTGACATATCGACTACCCTAGTTTTGATGATGAAGCCACTAATGTTGATGTTGCTAATCTAGGGTTTGCTACTATTGATATAAATCATATTTATTGTACTATTTCTCTCTACTAAATTATTGAAGACAAAAGAAGATTTGATCAAAGGGTTCCCCACAGGTTTGTCCCTAGCTAGCCGCCACATCTTGTGTCTCTTGTCTTGGCTTGTTTTCTGTCAATCATTTAATGTTCTATCTGCACTTTACTTTATGTACATGTGGTTGCTAATTTGTGGAATATAATAAGTAAAAGAAGTAAACTGTTATAAGCATAGAACATACCATAACTTAACAATTACAGATTTGAAGAATCAATTCAAGGAATCTAAGATGCCAAAGGGAGAGAGTATACAATCATTTTTCACAAGAATCACTTAAATCAGGGATCAACTTTGGATTGCTTAAGAATTGTACCTGACAGGGAATTACTAATGACTTCCCTTAGTGGTCTTCCTTCATCATGGGACATGTTCACTACTTCTATTAACAATAAATAAAGGATCCCTACTTTTGATGAGCTACTTTCTCTATGCAATCAAGAGGAAAGATTGATGATATCTAGGGGGAGAATTCAAAGGCAAAATGAAGGACAGCCTACAACCTTCATTTCTAAGGGGAAGAAGAAGAATAAAATGAAAGGAGAGGGAAATCCATCTAATTCAAGAAGACCTCCTCAATCCAATTGGGACTCCAAGAACTCAGGAAGAAGAGATAGAGAAGTTGAATGCTACAATTGTCATTGAAAAGGTCCCTATGCTTGCGATTTCCTTGAGAAGAGAGATGCTCATAGAAGAAACACTTTGAGGTCCTACAACAATCACCATGGTTACAACAACAAAAGGTCATATGATAGAATAGATGGAAGAAGGAATGATAAAAGAAGAAGAGACTCTCCCGATGATCGTGAAGAAAGTTATTGTCCACAAAAGAGGTCAGGAAATTCCAAGTGTGAAATCAATGCTACTAATCAATTTGAATATATCCTTATTTATGCTTTTTCTAGTTCCTATGGATGTTTGGGATAGTTGGTTCATTGATAATGGGGCCTCTCACCATTTCTCTGGGTATAAGGAAGTTCTCTCTAATTTGGTAGAAAGGGAGTCAAGTTTGAAGATTATTCTTGGAGATAACTCCACTCATCTCGTAAAAGGATTTGGGTCTATCAAATCTCACTTGGACTTCGGGGAATCTGTTTTGCTTCATGATGTGATGTATGTACCGGAATTGACAAAGAATTTTGTATCCATATATGCTTTGGAAGATAAAGGAATGAGGGTTTCTTTCATCAAAGAGAAAGCACTTACTTGGCTTGTTGGATCCCCTATGAGCGATGCTTTCACATGGGATCTAGACTTGAAGGACTCTATAGAGCAACTGGAAGACCTCTTCTAGCAATGGTCCATGATACAAATCATCAAAGCAAGTTGTGGCATCGGAGGCTAGCCCATCTTTACTGTGAAGAACTTCCAAAATTGAAGAAGTTGGTTTCAGGGATTCTCGATGTTCAAGCTCATCGTGATGGAGTATGTCCAAGGTGTGCTGGTGGAAAGAAGACAAGGGGACCATTCCCCTCTAGCAAGAACAAAACAAAAGACATCCTCCATCTCATTCATTCTGATAGATGTGGTCTGATGCCCGTACATTCACTTGGTGGCCATCTCTTTTACATTACCCTCATCGATGATTTCTCAAGAAATACATGGATATATTATTTGAATCACAAGGATGAAGCCTTCGAAATGTTCAAGGAGTTTAAAGCTTTGGTCAAAAATCAAACAGGGAAGAAAATAAAGGTCTTCAAGTCCGAAAATGAAGGATAATACATCTCAAATGAATTCATAGACTTTTGTAAGAAGGAAGGTATCAAGAAGGAGACTATTGTGCCCTACAATCTCGAACAAAATGGAGTGGCTAAAAGAAAAAACAAGTCTATTGTGGAAGCCACCCATGCCATGTGTTAATTTTGAGTAGCATCTGATGTGCTCTGAACCTCAATTTTTGCAGGGAGGCTTGGGCACAAGTATTCCAAAGAACCCAGAAAATGTTTTGGGAAATTCTACACAGAAGTGATTTTATTAAAATAATTAATATTTTTAATGGAGTTCCTAAGTCTAAACTTTGGAAAATTAAAATATTAATGGGTATTAATCTAATCAGGGGTGAAACTTTTAGAAAAAGCCACAAATGAAGCCAAAACGATTTGAGCCTTTGATTATGGTTTAATCTAGGCCGTTGGTTGTCCAACATGAAGATATAAGAAGGGGCTTGAGGGTCATTTGGAAAATACACCAAGAGATTGAGAAAATCGATTTTCTAAAGTGAGTTCTCATGAGGAAAACCAATTGAGGAGATTTTTTGTAGCGGAGGGGCAAGGATAGCAGCTTCTGGAGAGAGAGAGAGATTCTAAGCCGGAGAGTCATCAGCAGAGAGAGGCAGAGAGTGATCTAGTGGCCTTGATGTAGAGGCCGACGCGAGGTCAAAAGGGCCACGCAGAAGCAACGCAGAGGGAGAGAGAGAAAGTCGAAAGACAAAGCAAAGGGTCAGTTTCAGTAGCCGTAAGTTGGGGGGTGAGAACGAGAGGCTGAGAGCAGTGACTCTAGGCTACTGATCGATTCCCCAATTGGGTGACACTATGCTTGAGAGGGTTGACGCTGGAACAACGTAGAGGCAGCACAGTGATAACACAAATCCTACCAGGGGCATCTCATCCAACAGCCGGAACAATCGAGACTTTTTCTCAGTGATTCTGTGAGGTAAACCATAAATCTTTTGCCAGCATTTCTCTCTGACACTGAATAACCCTATGAGATATTCAGTGATGTATTCAGAATTCACTACTGCTTAATAATAATAAACCCTCAAAGTTTTTGCACCGGTTTTCCCACATTGGGTTTTTCCGAGGACATTTATCCAAAAATAACTGTGTCCTGTGTGTTTCTGTTTTCCTTGCTCAACTCTATGTTTCAGAATCATATTTAGTTGGTATAGGTTGCTTCAGTAGTTTACTTCACTATTCATGAAGAAATCTAAAATAATCTTGTAATGTAATTTACAATCTAGGTGAAGTAGATTCAGCTGGTTGTAATATGATTTCTAAGACTGCTAGATCTAGGATTTTTCACACCATGCTCCATGATCAAAATTTGCCAAAGTTCCTTTGGAGATAAGCAACAAATACAACAATATATGTTCAAAATAGGTTTGCCTCAGCAAGCTTTGGACAACAGGACCCCTAAATAAGTATTCAGAGGTGTCAATCCCGACATTGGTCACTTCTGTGTATTTGGTTGCCTCGTATATTTCCATGTGCCGAAGGAAAAACAAATTAAGTTGGAATCCTCGAGAAGAAAGTATGTTTCCCTTGGAAAAGCAAGGGATCTTCCTTCTCCTCCTCCTCTTGAGAAGAAGAATGATGATATGGATATTCCAGAAGATCCTTCAGTGCCAGAATCCGAGAAAGATATTGTTGATGATCCCTTTGAGCCTAAGGATCCCTTGGATCCTCCTCCAAGTGATCCTCCTACTAGGAATATGCCACTATGGCTTTGTCACACACTTCAAGATGTAGAGACATATTGTTCGTGGAACATTTAGAGAAAGTAAGAAGCCATGAAGCTACCAAGCATATGTTGTAACTATGAGCAATATGATTCAAGCCAAGCCTCACACCTTTGAAGAAGCTGTGAAGGAATGAGTCTAGAAGGATGCTATGGCTGAAGAATATGAATCTATTATGAAAAATGACATATGGGATGTTGTGTCGAGACCAAAGGTAAGATCAATGGTGACCTCCAAATGGCTCTACAAGATCAAGCATGGGGTTGATGGAAGCATAAAAAAATACAAGCCAAAGTTCGTAGCCTGAGGGTTCTCCCAGAAGAGGGAGAGGATTATGATGATATATTTGCTCCAGTTGCTTGCTACACCACCATTTTGATCTATTGTTGCACTTCCAGCGAATCAGGGTTGGACTCTTCACCAGATGGATGTGAACACCGGCCTTTTGCATGGATTGCTTCAAGAAGAAGAATATGTTGAACAACCACCAAGATTTATGTTGAACAACCTCCAAGATTTAAAGTTCATGACAGGAAGACCCATGTGTGTCGATTGATGAAAGCTCTTTATGGGTTGAAGCAAGCCCCCTCGTGCTTGTTATGCCCACATTGACAATTGCTTGATGAAGCTGGGATTCATAAGGAGCATTGTTGATCCAAACTTGTACTTCAAAGTGGTCCAAGAAGTATGGTAAAGACCGAGCAAGATTTTCCTTTCAGAAGGAAAATATGTTGTGAAACTGTTGGAGAGATTGGCATGGTAGAATGCAAAGTCCTTGCTTACACCTACATAAATGAATTTCAAGAAGCTATGCAGAGAGGTTGCGAGAACGTACCTAACAAACCCTTTTGAGTATAGACAACTAGTTGGTGCTCTGATGTTCCTCATGAACACTCGTCCTGACATATGCTTCACAGTCAACACTTTGAGCCAGTTTATGACCGAGCCTCACCATCTACATTGGGTCGCTGCCAAGCATGCATTAAGATATCTACTCGAGATTATTAACCTTGGTCTGAGATATGTCATTGGAGATGTTAGACTACATGGATATACAAATGCAAATTGGGCTGACAGTTTTGTCGACGAGAAGAGTACTTCCAGATGCTGCTTTAGTCTTGGATATGCCATGATATCATGGATGAGCAGGAGGAAAAAGTATGTAGCCCTTAACATAGTTGAGGTTGAGTATATTGCAACCACCTTGGCGAGTTGTGAAGCAGTTTGGTTAGAGAAGCTCTTTGGAGAACTATTTGAGCAAATCCTGGACACGACAACTATCTATTGTGACAACAAGAGTGGGATTTGTTTGTTAGAGAATCATGTGTTCCACAAGAAGTCGAAGCATATAGACATCAAATATCATTACATTCGAAACATGGTGCAAAGAGGAGTTGTGAGACTCCTTCACATTTCGACAGATGAGCAGGCAGTTGATATCCTCACCAAAGTTTTGCCGAAAGGGAAGTTCTTGGTCTCCAGAGAGTAGCTTGGACTAATTGAGATTACCCTTTTTGATAAGGATTAGGGCTAATCAAGAACATTGAGCAATGCTCTTCCCCCCTGGTTGAGCTCCTAAGGTGAGGAATGGAGTTGATGAGATCCTAGTGATGAGGGACCTATGACTGATAGGATGTAGAGACCAGAGATCTCCCCTAGTCATAGTATGCCCTAGTTAGCGTCCTACCTACTCTATGGGATAACCTCCCCATCTGATCAATGCGATGAGGGGCTTGGGATAGAGCGTGATCCCTACCCTTAATAGTAGGTGGATTCACCCAAGTTAGTGGATGCAAGTGTTCTACCATTTGACTCTTGAGGGTTAAAATGGATGATCAGGGATAATAGAGTAGAGTGTGATCCTTACCTCCGGTAAGTTGATCTCACCTGTTGTCAGGGACTTTGGGATAAAGTGTGATCCCTACACATTTGGGTAGGTTGATCTCACCCATTGTCTTTCATTTCCGATGGTAGCTGGCTCCGGATGATGATTCCAAGTGGTAGTAGAGTCTCCTAGATGGTGATAGAGTTAGGGTAGTTGGAGCTCCCTTGCAACATTTCTTCTTATTTAGATTCGAGAGTGTTCAACATGAGATTAGCAGAGATAAGTAGAGTTGAGTAGGGATGTACATGACATGATAACGAGATATATATGATGATGACATAATACAATTGGAATTTCTCCTTGGTTGAGAGGGATTGTTAATTTGACAGCTTAGTGACAAATTCCAACCTTCCCATTGAAAGGACCAAAATTGACTTTTGAAGCACTTAATTTGGACAAGGAAAAATATATTTTTGATGAAAAGCACACATTACCACATTTGTTTGTGTTGACCCAAAAGCAAAATGAGCACCACTCCAACGCCTATAAATACAAGTCAAGTCCTCTTCATTTGGCATCACAACACATTCTTTTTCTCTCTCTCTTGGATTGTTTGGTTTGTACAAGTCTGAGGCAACTGAATTTCTCTTCACATGTGCGAGTTTCTTTTGAGCATCTTTGACTTTCTGCATTGACTTTTTCAGCTAGACAATTTGACCAAGTTTGACTGCATGGTTTGAATGGAAAAATTCGCTCTTCGGGCCAAGTTGATTGGCACAAAAATCGAGGCAATCTAGGTTGTCTAACTAGTGTTGACTGCAAAAAATTCTCTCATTTGACCGAGTTTTGGAGGACTATTTTTGGGTTGACTTTGACCAGCAATTGAGGTCAAATTTCACTACTATTGACCGAGCACTTGGAGGGCTGTTTTGACCATTAACAGTGGAATTTTGAGGATTGGTTAGGGTAGACATTGCTGCCATTGAGTGCAGTTGACTTGGACATATTTGTAGCCGGTCTAGAGTTGATTTTTGTTGATTCTCTCTTGTCTCTATTTTGGATAAACTGATTGGTATATTGACTTGGATATGGATATTGGTTAGTCAAAGTTTGACTTTGACTTTTGGATGATGTACACTCTCTATTGAACATTTGAAGACAATCTAATAGAAGAAGATTTGCAAAGGGTTTTACCCCTTGTGGGGTTTTCCCCTGGTCATTGAGCAAATATTGTGTCATCTGTCTCTTGGTTCACTTTTCATTGTGCATATTAGATAATTGTTCTATCTACTATTGCTATATTGTGATTCATTAATTGAAGAAGTGAAATTGTCAATTGGATGTTATTGAAAATTGTTGAAGTAATAGTTGTCGCATACAACAATTCTTGATGAAAAATTAACATGGTGGATTGGGTGTGAGGAGCATTCAGTTAATTTTGTAGAATTTTTGGAGCAGGTTTGAGGGAAAAAAGTATAGTTCTCCTCTAGCAACAGCAGCAAAATCCCTGGGTAGAGCGAATTACTTGTTTTAGCCATTGGCAGTTGGGATTCCACATCATTTCACCTGGATTTTGCATGCTTGCAGTAGCAAGCTCAGTTTCCACTTTCTATCACTGATGTACTTGTATCTTTCAGATTAATACCATGGCTTGGAGCTTTAGCTCTATTTTTTGTGTACTTAATGTGGCTGCGTTATTAGAATTTTATTTTGCTGTAGCTAGTGCATGTATTTGATATTCACTGTTATTTCCTAATTAGAAACATTACAAAGAGATATTTGTATATGGTTTAGTGTGATCTAGAACTTTCTTTACTCTACTTGTTTATTATTTTTCTTGGAGGGTCGGTCAAATTTGATTATTCCGCCCAATCTTGTAAATTGTTGTAAATATCTGTTAATACTTAATAGGGTAACTGTACATTTTCAACATTTTGAAAATTATTTTCTACCATTACTTGATCATCTTTTTTTTTTGGGAGTTTACATATTTTTGGGAGCTTCACTCATATCACAGTTACAAGTTAGAGACAACCCATAAATTATGTCACTGAAACTGTGAGAATGTTAACACCAGAGCAAATGATACAATGTTATAGATAAAAAGAACAATTATTAATAGTAAACACTGATAATACTGAAATTCATACATTCCCAAGAACTTCCTTGGAATTTGTACATATTGCATTTCGCAGAAGAAAAGTTTTCCCAAATTTTGGGGAAAATAGTTTCCATGTATTGACATACATACAAAACAGATGAGTTCATTACCATCTATTTAATAGATGATGGATCATGAAATACAAAATAAATAAATAAAATTCATAAAAGGGACACCTGTACTCAATATTCAGTTGAAGAAATTGCTCCCCTCATATGATCGTGTACACGAAATAAAGTATCTCAATAAAAATTTATTTAATTATGTTGAAGAAGATATCTGCACTGCTGTATAACAAGTTGATCGCACAGCTTTTCTCTTTGTCAATGATTATGTAGGCCTGCAGCCTGAAGATAACAAGAAATGATTAATTTTCAAAAGGAAACACCAATGTAATAAAATATTTAAAATTTCAATATATATTTTAGGGAGTGATAAATCAAAAAAAGAAATTAGATGAAAATGTACACTTCGATAAATCCTGCAAAATTGAATGCCTTAAAGTATCATTGGATCAAAAGGGATAATCATCGACTATCACACAATATAATACCAGAAAAAATATAATCCCAAAACCCAGCTTCCATAGATGTAGGCAATAAAGAGAAATCTGGACAAGGGGCAGAATGAAAACATAGTCGCATACAATGTAGAAAGGGGATCTGCGTAGAGTAAGTTATAAGCCACTAAATGAATTATGCCCATGACAGCTTATCTATATAATGAATCGTAGAAAACATAGTGGAAACAACTTTTTTATTGTCACCAATTGGATTTTTATATGATAACTTGTGACTTAATGAAATTATATCCCAACGCAGTTTTTTATAATTGCATTGAAAGTCTTTCAATTCTGACGTTTTCTTTGAAGCAAAGCCAAGGGCCATGGTGAGTTTCCAGGTTTTCCAATAAATAAAGATTTCTGGCTTGAAATTAAAGAATGTTCCAATATAATATTTAACAACAGCCAGGTGGGTTAGCTCAATCCATTCAAATGAAATGTTTCAAGAAGTTCACTGCGAGGTCTGTGCTTCTAATCCGGTTGAGCCCCGTTGGGTTACCAGCTGCTATTCTGGCTAGGGGTTGGGACTCCCTCCATCAAGATATTTCAGAAAGTGGAGGGGATCCCATGGAGTTTTCCTTGAATTAAAAAACAACAATCATGTAAAGGGTACAAGTGAACAGAGCAGTTTCATTCAATTTTATACAAATAAATTCCTTGTGATGATTGGAGGATGGATATGCAATTTGATGTTTACTAGCCACAAGCATTTTGGAGGGCATGGAACCGCATTGTTCATCCTTCTAATGAATATGCAGGTTGCTGACAGAGTAGAAAATATTAGAAGGCTTGCTAGTCGCAACTTTGTTTCTTTGAAGAAAAAATATGGAAATAGAAAATTAATTCATGCATTATGAATTGAATCTTTATAAATACTAGGGATTTCTCTCGAAGTAAAACTGTAAAACCAATGCCCGTGATGGGCCACTACAAACACTGCACATTCCTTCTTTAAGTAATCATGCAGAAACAAACAGCTCACCAAGTAGACGATTGCATGGGACAATGAGAAGAAATTAGATAAACTGGAAACAGTTGAGGGTTAATGGAAATCAAACAAGTTATGGTTGGGAAAGTGATTTTGCACTTTGAAAGTTTGAATGTCTTTCGCATCCTAGGTGTGAACCTTGAGCACCTAGAACCCTTCCCACTGTTTAGGAGTCAGGACAGGACATCCTGCCTTAATGGCTAAATCTCCTCTAGCTCATTTGCAAGCTTTGATTGAACTTTGTTAGCATGGAGCTGAAGAACATAAAGAAATTCGTCCCCAACGGATGCCACATGACAAACCCTCTTATTGATATGAATCTTTATAATAATATTTTTAGTATTGTTGATCAACACACATTGATACAATATTTTCATTGCTTCTCTATGCATGAAATGATTATGAATTTCTACGTGCTGGAAAACTGCTGACCGTATGGTTGGTGAGTTGCTCTGAAATCAAGCTTAAGGGCTACAAGTTTCAAGTTGCCATTGCTGAACATGCACACAGTTTTATCAAGAAGACCTGTTACCGCATAGATTGTCGGACTTGCAAAGGTCCGCAAGACACTAATGCATTATCCAACAAGACAAATGCCCACCGTCACCTCGGCATGAGTCCACACTCTTTAGGCTAACTCCTACAATGCTGCGGGAAGCTTCCTTACAAAATGAAAACACTCCACCAGAAGGTTAGTAGACCAGTGCCTTCTATTCCTATTTGGTGATGGAGTCTAGGAGTTAGTTTAAATGATTGCAAACCTGATAATTGATATTCTGCAGCAGTAAGTGACATGCCAGCAATCAAAACATTCAATGAAACAATAAAATATGCTTATAAATACACCAAATTGAGTGTGAAACAACTCTCACCAAATAGAAAATGTTTAAGCTTGACTGTACCTTGCTATTTGGCTGTAAACAAAGCTTTATGCTTGCTGTTCTCAACCTGTAAGTCTGATTTTCTGCAAAAAAACGCAGGACCAACCAGCCAGAGACCACTTCAAGGCCACCCAAGAACCAAAAAATGTGAAATAAAGATTTGGCTATGTGTTGAAAGCGTTAGTACTCTGAAATACCTTTCCAATAAGCCTACAGAAACCTCAAAATACAGAGTTTTGCAAAAAGAATGTTCAAATCTGAAGCAAAACACTCAGATTTGGGGGTAGATCCCCACTTGGGAAATAACTTAATTCTGATTTTTAATCCCAACAAACTTGGGATGGATTTTATGCTTCAAATAATCTTCAATAAGTATCTACAAGTAAGAAATTCAATAAGTCTTCAATAAACTTCTGCAAGCATGTTTCCTTTGCTTGAATGCTCCAATGCTAGGCCTCCACGTTGGTTGGATTGAAGGTATCCATACCAACGGCTATGGTGTGTGGACGTCTACCATTGCTTGAGGTAGAAACTTTCTTCAAAATTGACTTTTAACTCGACCTTGATGCTTGAACATAACTTTTGCACCTTCCTTTGGCCTGATGTCCTTCAATTGTGCTCAATATTCCCTAGCTTAAGGTTGAATTCTCATCCAACGGCTGCAATAGGAGGACACCTTCCTTGAAAGCGGCTCAAAAATGACATGTAGATTGATCAAATGCTTGGTTTGAATGTTGCGTGCTTGACTCCACGAATTGAGATGATGTATTAATGAAGATAGCCTTCCTTGGTTCATTTCCTTGCTTAACTTGGAGTACTCCATATTTTGCGCTGTGACCCTCAACGTCTCCTTTGGTGACGTCAATTTGGTACCTTTACTCATAAATATATGCTCTTCTCCTCCTTTATTGCCAATTTGCCGTTGAATTTGTGTGAAGACACCTTCTTGCTTCCCATGTTGATTTTCCTATGTGTTCCTAGGACGGCCCTCTTCAAGTGAGAAAATCTTCCTCCTAGATCACCATTTATTGAAGAATTCAAGGGATAATGGAAGTAGAAAGGACCCTGGTTCATTTGGACACTTTAACCAATGACCCCTATTGACCACTCTATGTCAATCACCCTATAGCAGTACACATTTTTTCAAAAGAATTTCATCATGTCTGAGGAGTTAGATATCCAAAATTCATCATCACCATTCATGACTTTATCAAAGTTGTAACTTTAAATTCTGCAGCCTAGTGGGCCATTGTAAAAATGATTTTAGTATGTCTATAAAGCCATGTAAAACACATAGGTAAGCTTAAGAATTTTTGCTAAATAATTTCACCCTAGGGAGTTTTTAAACCTCGTTAATTATTTTGTGTTCTAAACACGCAATAATTAATAAAGTTTTCAACCAAATATACACCAAAGCTAGGGTAGGGCTTGATAGTGATGTCTTATGTGAGTCCTATGGTATTGCGTCTATTTATTTTCATCATACTAGATCAAGTCTTGAGTCTTGCAGAATTTGGTTGAGTCCAAGTGTCTATTTTTAATTATTAAATTTCCAGCGAGTTAGGAAATTAATAATTTGGATTTAAATTGTAGAATCAAATGATTGTAAAAGTTGAAGGGGCTAGAGTACTCATAATTAGAACCTTTACACCTCAAATTTGTGTTTAGACACCTTTGGAGGGTCGAAATTATGTCTTTGCCCTCAAATTATTTTTATTTTTGGTTTTCTAGCAAAATATTAGTCAAAAAAGGTCAAAAAATTAAAATTGAGAAAAAATAAAATTCTTTGAATGTGGAAAAACGAATTTTTGGAGAAGGTTCCCAAGGAAAAATTAAATTGACAAACTCAATTCCAAAGCAGAAAAAACCACAAGAAATTCTTTGGGGCAAAAAAAAAATATTTTTTCAAGCAAAATAATTTTTTCTGGGTCCAATTAGTTGAAGAAAATTCGTGGGTTCAAAAGAAATCAAATTTTCAAGGTCCTCCATCAAGGAAAAAACCAAAATTTTAACAAAAAAATGAACTTACGGACGAAGGTGTTTAAGTCAAAAGTGAATTTTTTATCGAAAAAGGTCAAAATAATATTTTTTGGACCAGGAAAAAAGGGAATTATTATGGAATTTGAATATCTTCATGAAGATCAAAGGACAAGATTTAATTCTGGCATGGATCAAGCATCTAGCAGTTGTTATTCTCTTGGATCAAGTCAAAATTGTGCAACTTCTTGGACCTATCTGTTTTACACTTGAAAGGGGACCTAGTAAAACAGTGCGAAACACGCATATGGATTTCCAAATGAGTTCAATGAATTGATTGAGCAGCAATACTCAATAATAATACAGAGATATTTACAAAGATAGAAACATCAAGTTTCTATGTAAAGAATCAGTTTCATCTAAGAAACTGCTAAAAGAATAAAATTAGCAACAGCTAAAGAATGAACATTAAACTAAATTAGTATTACTCTAATACCCTCCCTTAATGCTCAATCTATTTACAACACCAATAGACCCCCTGAATTTTACAAACTTATCAGGACCAAGAGGCTTGGTGAAGATGTTTGTAGGCTGCTCTGTTGTGGGAACATATCTCAACTGAACGGATCCGTCTTCAACAAGCTGGCGAATGTAGTGGCAATGAGTTTCCACATGTTTTGTTCGTTCATGAAAGATGAGATTTTTGGCAAGTTTGAGCACTCCTTGATTATCACAAAACAAGGAAGTAGGACCTGTCTGGGAAGCATGCATGTCTGCAAGCATACGTCGAAGCCAAACTGCCTCACAGGATGCCTTAACTGCTCCTCGATATTCTGCTTCGGTGGAGGAGAGAGCCACGGCTTGCTGCTTCTTACTAGTCCAGGTGACAGCACTAGATCCTAGACTAAACACATACCCAGCTGTAGATTTACGATCATCAACCGAACCAGCCCAGTCAGAATCTGTGTAACCACTGAGTATAGGATAACTGCGAGCGTATAGGAGTCCATAATCAGAAGTGCCACGCACATATCGTAGTACACGCTTTGCTGCTATCCAATGATCAACTTTAGGAGCGGACATGAAGCAGGAAATATAGCTCACTGCAAAACTGATGTCTGGTCTGGTGGCAGTAAGGTAGATGAGACTGCCTGCTAATTGCCTGAATAAAGTTTCATCCACAGGAAGAGAGGATGACTGAGCTGAAAGTTTGAGCCCTAGTTCCATAGGAGTCGTGGCTGGTTTGCAATCCTACATTCTGAACCTGTCCACAAGATTTTTGGCATACTTGGACTGAGAGAGAAAGATGTGATTCTCAGTCTGCCAAACTTCAATCCCCAAACAGTAGTGAAGAAGTCCCAAGTCTGTCATATCAAAGGTTCTGCAGAAGTCTTGTTTGATCCCATGGATCAAATATGCAGAGCTGCCAGTAATGATAAGGTCATCTACATAGACAACCACAAACAAGATATCATCACCAATATGTTGGATATACAGATTTGCATCAGATGGGCTCCACTGAAAACCATGATCTGTCAGGTACTGATCAATTTTCATGTACCAAGCCTGAGGAGCTTGTTTCAATCCATAGAGAGCTTTAGCTAATCTACACACTTTCTGTTCTTGACCGGTAATCTTAAATCCTGGAGGCTGTGTCATGTAGACTTCTTCCTGTAAGTCACCATTTAGGAAAGCACTTTTTACATCCATCTGATGAACTTTCCATTTGAACTGAGCTACTAGGGCAAGGACAAGCCGTATGGTACTCATCTTGGCTGTAGGAGCAAAAGTCTCCTCATAATCAATGCCTTCCTTCTGTGAGAATCCTCGAGCCACAAGATAAGTTTTATACTTGTATAGAGTTCCATTGGCTTTATATTTCACTTTATATACCCATTTGCAGCTAATGGGCTTTTTGCCTTCAGGAAGATCAGAAAGGGTCCATGTGTGATTTTTCTGAAGACTCTGGAATTCAGCATCCATAGCCTGTTCCCACTCAGATGTACCCTTAGCCTCTGAGTAAGTTTGAGGCTCAAAGATACTGTGTAGATTAGCCATAAGAGCAAAGTTTACTGTAGACTGCAATTTGCTCTTATGTCTAGAAGTTCGTCCTTCAAGGAGTTCATCATCCCTGAGATCACCAATGGTTTTAGCCCACCATTTTGGCCGAAGAGTAGAGGAACCAATATCAGGAGGAGAAAAAGAAGGTTCAAGAGCAATAGGAGCAGCAAGAGAAGGGTTATTTTCCGGAGGAAGCTCAGGCAGTGTATTATCAAACATTGATGCTGCATCATCCCTCCCATCAGGTGGACCTACCGGAAGAAGAACACTGTGAGGCTGATCTGTAGAACATTGCTCAGAAGAAGAAGACTGAAAGAATCCTCTGTCTTCATCAAATACCACATCCCGACTGAAGCTAAGATGACCAGTGGCAATATCTATTAGTCTATAGGCCTTGTGATGATCACTGTACCCTGTCATCATGAGTTTCTGGCTCTTGGAATCCAACTTAGATCGCTTAGCAGCTAGAATCCAAACATATGCAATGGAGCCGAATACTTTGAGGTGACTAATCTTAGGCTTACGGCCAGACCACACCTCTTCGGGAGTCTTCCCTTTAACAGCCTGAGTGGGTGATCTGTTAAGAAGATAAACAGCAGTAAAGACTGCTTCAGCCCAGAATTTGTTTAGAACACTCTTGTGCTGTAACATGGAGCGAGCCATTTCAACAACCGTGCAGTTGCGGCGTTCAACAACACTGTTCTGCTAAGGAGTGTAGGGTGTAGTGAACTGGCGTTTTATGCCATGAGTATCACAGAAGTTGGAAAAAACAGAAGAACAAAATTCCCCCCCGTTATCTGTCTTAAGAGTCATGATATTATAGCTAGACTCTTTTTCAGCTAAGGTTTTAAACTTCTGAAATATACTAAATGCATCAGATTTATATTTTAGAAAATATACCCACATCTTTCTACTGAAATCATCTACAATAAGCAAAAAATATTTGCAAGCAGTGATAGAAGATGTATTCATAGGACCACAAATATCAACATGAATTAACTGGAGTACCTTAGATGCGCGCCAGGATTCTCCATTCGTGAATGAAGACCGATGTTGTTTGCCAGCTTGACAAGCGCTGCATATGCCCAACTGCCGAGTCTGAATATCAGGTAACCCTGACACAAGTCCTTCCCAAGAAAGCTGAGAGAGATAATGCATGTTTAGGTGCCCATATCGCTGATGCCATAGAGTGCTGATGGGAGAAACACGAGCTGCTAGAGCCACTTCTGGAGAATCACCAGTGTCAAGAAGCCTGTATAAACCATGACCTTCTAGGCCAACAACAACTGTAAGACTAGTCTCCCTGTCGATAATAGAGCATTTGTGTGCTCTGAACACTACATCAAGCTGAGGAGAGTTCCTCGTAATCTGACTGACAGACAGTAGATTAATTTCCATACCAGGAACATGGTACACATTCAGGAAGATGAGTGTGCGGCCACCAGACTGAATTTGAACTATAACTCTGCCAACCACTGTGTATTGTTCACCTCCGCCAAATACCACGGAATCACTGAAAGGTGAGAAGTCAATAAACCAGTCACGCCTGTGAGAGAAATGGCGTGATGCACCAGAGTCGATGTACCAGGCAGAAGATGGAACATGATCTGAAGACCTTTTAGTCATAAAGGCATAGAAGGCAAAATCTGTCTGCTCGGAATGTGTTGTTGCACAGATTGTCACGACAATGCTCAGACCGGGGGTTGTCACTCTGATCCCCGGTCTCTCCGTTTAAGCCTGTCTCATACGGTTAAGGGGGGTACATCTTGAAAAGAGAAGGACGACCAACTACGAACCAGTTGGTTTGGGAGACACGAAAGGACAAAGCACTTGATAGATTTTATTGAATTAAGAGACCAGTGCCTTATGGAGTTAATGTGTAAACGATTACTTACTGTAGAAAATAAACCATGTAGGGCACTCATTTACATCAAACAACTCGAACGATATAAGATATTCAGTAAATTCATAAGACGTTTAACGATGATCTGGCAAAAATAAACTTCGAAAGATACAACCATGTAAATTTAACCATTAACCAGATATTGTATTTAAGCATGCGAAATCATATAAAAGATAAACAATAATCCCACATCAACATTTTAGCCTCAGCAAGACAGATAGAATACGATGAGATTCCCAAGCTAACACTAAATCTGGCAAAAAAATTTCCATGATATATATTGTGGCTTTTCAGACAAAAAATTATTTTTAAAACTAAAAAAATCTAAAACTAGAACAAAAATTTAAAATTTAATCTAAAACCTAAAAAGAATTTTTATTGTCCTTTTTTATTTTATATATATATATATATATATATGAAACAAAATAAACTCTAAAACTTTAATAAAACTAAAATCTAGTCTAAACTAAAGGAAACGGAAGTTTATAAAGCTCTAAACTATACAAACAAATAAAATAAAATGAACACTAAATCTAATTAAAACCTAAATGAAACTGGACCTTTTTATGTATTATACCTTTTTATGATTTTTTTTACAATTTTAAAATTCTAAATTTTAAAACTAAATTTTTAAATCAAATCTAAGGTCCTAAAGAAGAAAAATTTAATGAATATATACATTAACTAAACCTAAAAAAAAAAAAAAAAAGTAAAATCGAAATTTTAAAATCCTAAGCTACACTTTAATCTAAAATTAAAATAACTTAAAGGCTATGCGAATTCAACTAACCCCCCAAAAAAAATTAAAACATCACTACATATATATCAGAAATAAATAAAAATCCGAAAAAAAAATTTATTTTAAATTTTTATAAACAAAAAAAAGGGACTTACATTAATCTCTGCTCATGAAATGAAATCGAACACGAAACTTACTGCTTGACGCAAAGGAAAAAAAAAAGAAAAGCGTGGTTTCTTACAGTTTGCAGGTTCTTTGGACGACAGACGAAGGATGCATTTTCGAGTTTGCAACTTCCAGCAATTTTTTTTTTTCTTTTGATGGCGGAATGCTCTTTGGCGACCACAGTGGGAAAACCCTGAACCATATTGAGATTGAAAAATTACCTGACGCCCATGAGAAACGCATGATTCTTACGCCCAACAATTTATGCGTTGATCAGATGCATGCCAATGGAGGTTTGACGCAGATGATGTGTATTTCAGGTGGATGCGTGAACAGTAGGCAGCGTATTAGATTATAAAAAGATCCATGGTTTAAAGCATCAATAGAGATTCGCATGAGGGTGATTTCTCTTTTTTTTTTTTTTTTACTTGCTTGATGCGTTGCAGGTTTGATCAACAGATTGGACGGCAGGGGGATTGAAACATAGCGTATGAGAATAGCAGGACGACAGAGGTAGAAACTGTGGGTTGGATCCGTTTGTAAAGCTGAGTAATGAGAGATGGACAATTTCGGGATGCAAGGGTGAGAAATGAAACACACAGTGGCGAAACCCTTAATATATTTTGAAGATAATTTTGTCGGACAAAACCCCAGGCAATGGACACAATATAAAATTTCTGCCAAATAGAACCCCTGGATTGCAAATCACAATTTGGATAAACCTTCGGAAATTGCCAGAAAACTCTGCAACCTGCAATGGAAAAACAGCACCCGAAGAATATATGCAAATATTGAAGCTAAAACCCTGCAAACCTGAAACGAAAAAAAAAATCGCCCAAAAAATATGTACATAAAACAAAATTAAAACCCTAGATGATTTACACAGTTTACAGCTCTTGACTCTTAAACAGCCTGATTGATCAGTAACCAGCAGTGATATTATCGAAAATTCCAGATTTACTATAAAAACTTCAGAAAATCTCTCATGCAAATAATAAAACAAACTAAATGATTAACCCGGGATCAAAACCAGCTGGGCTTTGCAAAAAGTGCTTATGGGAGTTGGCTGGTTCAACCGAGAACTTCCCCAAACACCCACTGATCCTCAAGGGTTTCCTACACAGCTCACTTCAATCGTCAAATAAGAGAGAAAAAGCAGTACTAGATCTCAAAAACAATGGAGATACCTGCCATTACATCAGAAACCCTAATACTACTCAAACCCTAGCATGTGAACAAGATACCTATGCTCAACAATACTCTTCATTAAGCTGTTATTAACGGCTAAAAAATAAAATATGCAGAAATGAAATGGCTCACAGCACTTTAAGAGAGTAACACCAGCAAGCTTTTGACCCCAAAGTCTTCTTTATTAGCACCAGAAAAGTTTACAAGAGAGCTTCTTCAGCCAAAACTCAGATCTCATATCTTCTCAAATGACCCCTAACACCCTATTTAAAGGAAAAAATTCCAACAACTAGTTTGAGTGATCCATGTCAAATCGATCTCGACCGTCGATGAGGATCAAGACATCTCTTAATCTCATCCGTCGAATTTTTAATGCATTAAAAATTTGAAATTCTTAAAAAATTATTATTTTATTAT